>PVHX01028649.1:0-17852 GCA_004024805.1 Geosciurus inauris
GGATGTTCTGTTCATGGCTTCTTACCATCTTCACTGTGTGGTCAACTGTATTCTCCAGGTTAAATATTTTGTCTTCAGTATCTGAGGTTCTGTCTTCCAAGTGGTCTAATCTGCTGGTGATGCTTTCTATTGAGTTTTTGATTTGGTTTATTGTTTCTTTCATTTCAAGGATTTCTGTTTGGTTCCTTTTCAGAATCTCCTTATTGAAGTGATTTTTTACTTCCAGTATTTGCCTGTGTATCTCTTTATCGAAGTGATCTTTTACTTCCTGTATTTGCCTATGAATCTCTTTATCAAAGTGATGTATTGCTGACTGGGTTTGCTCTCTTATATTATTCTTTAAGTCACCGACCATTTTAATTATGTACCTCCTGAATTCCTGTTCTGTCATTCCTCCTGCTGTACAGACCATGGATTCTAGGAGTGTAGTATCTTGGTTTGTTTGAGTCACTTTCTTCCCTTGTTTTCTCATGATGTTTGTGTGTCTTTCCTTCTAGCTCTGCTGATCCAAGATGTTCCAGTTTTAACTCCTATATGGTTATAATTTCCCTGCAGGGTTTCGTTACCTCTCCTCCAGTAGGTGGCGTTGTCCGTTGTTTGCTGGACATTTCTGGCTGGTATCCTTGGTACTGGTCCCAGGCCAAGGTGAAACTCTGGGCCGCTGGGGGAGTTGCTGTTCCACCGTGGCCAAGGTTTGCTCCCAGTTGTTCACCTGCGCCCCCTGGTGTGTAGGAAGTTCCGCTGTGTTAGAAGGTGGTCCACAAAGAACAATAGCTGGGGTTCTGCTCAGGAGACGGTCGGTCCACAGTAGCAACTGCTAGCGGTCTCCCGCGGTTGGGTGGGCACTGGGGCCAGGCACCCTGTGCGGAAGCAGGCCCGGCACGCCCGGGGTAAACTCCAGGCTGGAGCCCTGGGCCGGATCCCCCACCACAACTGCACTCCGCCGGTCGGCGCCGAGGTCACGCCTCCCGGCTACCGCTGTCTCCTGGTGGCCCTGCGCTCACACACGCGAACGAGACTCGTGGGGCGGTGAACTGCAGAGAGCTGCCCAAGAAGCTGGTTGGAAAATGGCACCCCGCTACTTCCAGTCTCGGTCTCGGAGAGCCTATGTCCTGGGCCGCGGCCCCCGGCTGCAACTGCTTTCTGCCAGGCGGCGCCGAAGTCACGCCTCCCGGCTACCGCTGTCTCTCAGTGGCCCTGTGCTCACACATGCGAGCGAGACTCTTGCGTGGGGCGGTAAGCCGCAGAGAGCTGCCAAGAAACTGGTTGGAAATGGCACCCCGCTACTTCCAGTCTCGGTCTCGGAGAGCGTGAGCCCTGGGCCGAGGCCCGGGCTGCAACTGCGTTTCTCCAGTCGGCACTGAATCCATGCCTCCCGGCTACCGCTGCCTCCCGGTGATCCTGTACTCACACACACACACACACACACACACACACACACACGAGCGAAATTCCTGCGTGGGATGATGAGCCGCAGGATGATGCCAGGAATCTGGCTGGAAAACGGCGCCTCCACCACTTCCAGCCTTGGTCCCTGAGAGCCTAGCGCAGAGTGGACTGTCTAGGCCACCATCTTGGAACCACCCCTGTATTATTCTTTTGCTATGCTTTACATGGTGTCTCTCCTTCAACTTGGTCAATTATTTTTTCTCATTGGCTTATGATCAACAAAACTGATTATTGTATCTGCTACATTGCATTTACTGGATTGAAATATTAATATATTATTCTTCCCAACTGACTGGCATATATCATATGCAGACCTTCTATATGCAATACCAAAAAATAAAAAAAAAAATCAATGTAGGCAGTATTGCAGCCAGTGAGAGAAAGATCAAGAGATAAGACCATTGAAACATTTCATATACATCATATAGTTAGTGTAGATGCAGAAAATTACGTGTCATATATATTCTGTTTTAATAATCCAATTTTGTCCCTTTTCTTTCTATATTACAGAATATTTCTCTTCTCTTTCTGGCCTTCTTTCTTAATAAATCCACTAATTCTCTTTAGAAGTAAAAGACTTCTTAATGTTTCCATGAAATAAATTTCCACAAAAAAATATGAATATAGTTTCTCTCTATGGGTTAAAAAAAGACACTCACCTGCATCTCAAAGCTTGCTTATTTATTTATTTATTGCTTAAAGCTCTTTGTACAACTGACAAAAATATTTAAGACACTCTGAATTCAAACTCTTTTGTATATATATAAATATAGAATTGTGAATTTCACTTCTATGTATATCTATAATGTACTAATTTAAAAAAACCAAATAAATAGAAGACTAGCAGAGTAGAGGAAAAGGAAAGGGGGAGAGAAGAGGGATGAGAAAGGGGGCTGAATTGGAGCAAATTATATTCTATGTGTAATTATGTCAAAGTGAACCCAGTATTATGTATATCTATAATGCACTAATACAAATTTTGAAAAAATAAGCTTATACTTTTAAAAATAATAATCTTTAGTAAAGAGCATATACTCCAATCAGATGACTAGAAGATTTTGGATTGTAATAACTCTTTTAAGATGAATGAACTGGAAAAACAATTATTGGAGAGCTACTATGTATGAGATAATGGTCCAGGACCAGGACCACTATGTATGAGATAATGGTCCAGGAATAATTTTTATCCTTCATTTTATTTAAAACACTAAATTTTATTTTATTCTTCATGGATAGGCTAACAACTGGAAAATTCCTATAACATTAGCAATTTGGATTGTTTTATTCTATCAGGAATGAGAATGCCCACAGATTCTCTTATCTAGATTATATCTAAAAGAATATCTAATGTTCATCTTTGCAAAAATCTATGCAAATTTTGTCTCAATGAACATGCTGTGGTGACTTATTTACACATTCAGTCAATCTTTTTGGCATTTATGGCATTAAAAGTTTATTAAAATGAGGATAACAATTTTCATGTTTAATCTAGTGTAGTAACTAATGAGTATCATCTTTAATATTTGTAAAATACTAGAATAAAATAAAACTTAGAATTATGGTATAGCTCTCTGATAATACCAGTGCAACTTTTATTAAACATATGCTAATGGAATGCCAGACATAAACAAATCCATTTTTTATTTTGTTATGTTGGGCCTACTAAACTGAAGCCTTACTAGCTAAGTGATGTTGATTGGGAAAAACTTTTTTTTTCTCTAGATAGAACTATTTATTTTGGTACTTCCATAAGCTTTAGAAATGTTAGCTATTGATCTGATAAGTACAAAAAGAAATTGGATTTTTATTGATTGTGGCTTCTTAAAGTCCACAAAGTCTAATAAAGAGTAGATCAATTCATTTTTCTATGTAGACAAATTCAAGTTCTTCCTTGCAATTGTTAAATCTATCAACAATTTTGATTATAATTACCTGGCTTCCATATCCTCTCCTTGTTCTTCTTTCACTAATGCCTGAACTAAATAAATTTTGGGGGTGGGTACCAGGGATTGAGCTCAGGGTCTCTTAACCACATCCCCAGCCCTATTTTTTATTTTGTTTAGAGGCAGAGTCTCAATGAGTTGCTTAGTGCCTCGCTTTTGCTGAGGCTGGCTTTGAATTTGCAATCCTCCTGCCTAAGCTTCCTGAGCCGCTGGGATAAATCAATTCTTAATAACTGATAAAGCATATGATAATTCCAGGTCTATCCTTTGGAGCATGAATGACCTGAGTCCAATTCATTGACCAAGCTTATTCTTTCACTATATAATGTATTCACACTAAAATATTTAATAAATTCTATACCATAAATGGAAAAAGTAAATACTAAAAAGGATGTAGCAATGTGTTAAAAGCTCAGGCCAGATTCCTAAGAGATGAATGCTGAAGTTGGACCATCATGGACAGTTCCTACTAGCAATGTGATTTATGGTAAACATCTGTTTAAATGTGTTTGAATCTCTGGGATGAGAACTGAGTGTGTGAAGTCAGTCACATGGATGCTATTTGTCTACATGACAACTGCAATAAAACCACTAAGCATCAAAGCTTGGGTAAGCCTCCTTCGATGGCAAGTTTCCTTGTTATACATCATTGCTAGGGGAATTAAGTGCTACATGTGTGACTCTACTGAGAGAGGACAGTGGGAACTCACCTCTATTTTCTCCTAGACCTTACCCTATCAGCCTTTTACATTTACTGATATTAATCTGTATCCTTTCACTATAATAAAGTAAAAACAAAAAAATATAACAACTGTTCTGAATCATGAGTCCTTCTAGCAAATTATTAAGCCGCAGATTGAATTGGAGCAGAGAAAGTAAATAGTACTATGTACATATGTACGTTATATCTCAATATATTACTGTATGTATGTATACGTATATATATCAATATATTACAAAGTAATGAATAAAATGTATGTGTGCATGCATGCATGTGCATGTGTGTGATTTTTGAAGGAGAAGGTGAATAGAGATGAGGGACTGAACAACTACTGTGTATTTACTATATATAAAGTGTATTAAACAGTCTATCATTGTAGTCTTCAAAATAGCTATGGTAGTATGGTATTATTATCTTTATTTCACAAGGGAACCTATAGTCATAAAGATTGAGAAAATTGGCAGTTGAGATCTACATCAAAATTATTATTTTGCTGACATCAAAATTAATGTTGTCAATGCTTTAACTTCTCTTCTGTCGCTAAAGGCTTTTTTATTATTTGAAAGAAAATCGAAAACAGCATGGTGATTAATTTTAGTGGAAAATATTTTGTATCTCCAAATCTCAATTTGATTATTATAGAATATTCTCATTAATCTTTAGACTTATGGTACTTATTCCTGTTCTGCACCAAGTATACATATAGAAAATAAGCTTTCATAAATAGACCATAAATTCATTGATAGTGGCACAATTTTAGAGAGTGGAAGTGTTAAAACAGCCAAAATAGTTCTAATTATGTTTATTATACTGGAATTTTAAAATATTTCTATTCAAAAACATTCTAAAAAAATTTTGAAATAAAAATTACATATAAAATTTGTTGATCATATTTGCACATTTTAATCAGTTTCTTAATTCTTTGTCTCTATTATTATGATATTGCTTTGTTTAATGTAAACAGATCTAAATATAAGGAATCTTATCATAGAAGTACTAAAAGAAAACATGCTTATCTTGCTCCTTAACCTCAATATAGTAGAAAACTTTCTAAGTTTCTAATTCCAAAGTAATAAAAAGATGGATAAATTAGACTATGAATATTTTGTACCAAAAAATTGTCTGAAATCAAAATACAATTTTCAAATTGGAAGAAAATATTTGTAATATGAAATATAAAGGGCTAATGTACCTAATATATAAACAGCTCTCAAAAAATTAAGGAATGATCAAAATGTGAGAAAAATGAGATAAATTCATAGATAATTTATAAAAAGGATATGAATATGTTCCTTAAACTATGGAAAATGTTTAAATTCATAATTGGAGACAAGTGAATCAAAACAACATGAGATACCATTTCTCACTATCAAATTGGGAAAAGTTAAAAGGTATGATAACATTCTGTTGTTGAGTTTGGGGGTAAAAGGAGTACAGACTCATTCTTTTGTTGGCCATTTTGGTAAGAGCTCAACAGACTACATAAGAACGTACATTTTCAACTCACAATCCCATTTATAGTCATCTATTTGAAGATAAACTTACAATAATATTAAAATACATATACAGAATTTTATTGCACATTTGTTGTAATGAAAAAATATTGGAACACTTAATGACTACAAATAAAGCAATTTAATAAGTCATGTCATGTATATATAAATGAGTATTAAATGTCTGTAAAAAATAAAAAGAGATTGTAGACTATTCTATTAGAAGAAAAAAAATCAAAGTGCAAAAGGTACCTATAGTAGGAGTATCATCTATGTAAGAATAAAGGTACACACAAACAGACAAACAGACACATACAATCAAAATTATTATGGAAAGGATAGGCCAGCACCTAATGAGATTTGCCCCCAGTAAGAGGTGGGTAAGATAATGTAGTAAGAATGGGGGAAGAGAACTAGGTATTTAGAATGGGTGGGTGACACTTCTTTCATAATATATTTTTGGACAGCTCTGACTTTGAGACCATGTTAATGTTTTACATACTCAGAATAAATAAAATTAAATTGAAAAAATAAAAAAATATGAAAACACATAATAATAATAATTGAACCTAATTCTAAGTCATAATCCCAGCCATACTAAGGGAAAGGAGAAGAAAGAAACCAATGAAGCTAATTTTGAAAAACATTAAAATATACATACTCTAAGCTAAAACAAAACAAAAAGTTGTGCATCAATACTACAGTTAGTAAATTTCCTTTCCCAAGAGTATGAGTTAGAAATACTTAAACTATTTTGTGTTTATTTTAGAAACATGTAAAGAATTAAGTATACTATGGAGGAGAGGCAGGTTTCTCACAGTCAGGCATTATTCTAAGTGAAATAAACCAGGCACAGAAGGACAAAGAGTGTACGATCTCATTTATATGTGGAATCTAAGAACGTTGATATCATCAGTAGAGAACAGAGTGATCAATAAGCTCTGGCGTGTGTAGGGAGAGTGGACTGCAAAAGAGGAAAGATTGTTCCATAGGTACAGAGTTACAGTTAGGAAAAATAAGTTCTGGTGTTCTATTGCACAGCACGGTGACTATATTCCAAAGTAGCTAAAGGAGAAGAATATTTAATGATCTCAAGACAAAGAAAGGATAAATATTTGAGGTGACAGCCTCAGCAATGGTGAGGTGTAAAGCAACTCAGTGAGACTCTGTCTCTACATAAAACACAAAATAGGACTGGGAATGTGGCTCAGTGGTCGAGTACCCCTGAGCTCAATCCTCAGCACCAAAAAAAAAAAAAATTGAGGTGATGGACATGGTAATTACTCTGATTTGATCATTACATAATATATGCATGTATCAAAACATCACATTATACCCCATAAATATGTACAAGTATTACTCATCAATTAAAAATAAAATAAAACTTTAAAAAAAGAGAAAGTTACAAATAAGTAAGAGAGAAGCAGTGCTGGGGTTGTGGCTCAGTGGTAGAGCATTTGCTTAGCACATATGAGACACTGGGTTCAATTCCCAGCACCACATAAAAGTGAATAAATTTTAAAAAGGTATAAAAAATAAAAGAGAAGATGAATGGACCCTCAGTGTCTTACTACAATTGGAATAGTCCATATATAGACATGGATGTTATTATTTGTATGAATTAATAGGATTAAAATAAATAGCAATATGTGTTTGAAAAAATTCAGACACATATTTTTCAGCTCTGATGAAGGACTTAGAAGGAACAACACCTTAGTAGTTGTACGTGGAGAATCTGAGTACCCAGATCTTAGTTTTAGAATACTGTTTTCCAATTAAATGAGCTAGAGATCACTGGACAAACAGGTGATATCAGGGCTGGAGTGGGAAAAAGACGAGCCAAGATTATCACATGGTGTCACAAAGTAAGAATGTGTTCACAAATGATAGGGATATGATGAAATATACACAGGAGCCAACTTGGGGTTCCTAATGGCCAAATCTTGAAATAAATATCCATGACTCCATATTGACATAAATAAATAATTGTATAAACACTTGGGCAGAGAAAGCTAGGTCTTATGGTAGAAATTCTGTTAATAAATATTGAAAGTGAGATGGCAACAGAAAATCATAATTAGACAAATACCACAATAATTATTATTATAGGCAGGTATCATTTCCTTATTAAAATGTATATTTTACTTATTAAAATGTATTATTTTATTTTTTATTTATTATAAATAGAATAACAAACTTAATTGTAACCTAAGTAACCACCACATCAATAATATATATTGATTTCACATAGCCCTCAAGATGACATAGTGCCAAGGGCATATTACTTCTGTTGTATTTTTTCTCAAAATGCTTTGTCTTAATATAATTATTTTACAAAATAACTGGTTGTGTTCTTCAAAATTGACAAGGTCTTTAAAGACAAAGTAGACTGAGGAACTGTCACAGATTAGAGGCGTGTAAGGAAACAAAAAAATTGATACATGTAAGATGGTTGAATTACAATCTATACTAGAAAAGGGACATGAGTGGAAAATTGATTTAAAAAAGACTAAAATCTCTAGAGTACTTAACATTATGTCAATGTTTATTTCTTGATGCTGTAATAAGTTTATGGAAGATGTCATCATTTATTTTGCCTGAGTGAAGGACCTTAGGTAAGTGCATGGTGTATTGTTTTTGCAACTTTTGTATGACTCTTAAAGTATTTCCAATTTTATAAAGCTAAAATATATACTGTGTGAAAAGTCAAAATTCTAAATCAGTAGAATATAAGAAGGGGATCTGGGGGAAGGAAGGGAGGGAAAGTGGAGGAATTGGGGAATGAAATTGATCAAATTATACTGTTTTATTGTGTGAATATATAAGTATATTATAACAAATAAAAATAAAAGAAAAAATTCAAAATTCTGGTTTAAATGATAAATCAGATGAGACTCAAGGGCAAGACATATGTCAATATTTTCTTGGTAAATTGGTGCACATAATCTCCTTACATGATGAGTCTTCACATTTTTTATACTATACGTGTAAACTATATGTTTAGAAATCAGTAGAAACAAAAATTACATAATGATAAATAAGATTTGTAACAACGTACTCTTATCTAGGAAAATCATAGTTGAATGACATTTAAGTTCTAATTATTATTTTCTGTAATAATAAGATTCAAACAAAGCCATAAGTTACAGCATAATAGCATATCCATAAAAATACAGCTTTAACATAAGGAGATAAGTATTTCTCATTATTAAAAGAATAAGAATTTTCATTGTTGGTGGAAATGTAAATTCAAGCAGCAATTACATTAGAACAGTACTGAAGTTCTTCATAAGAATTACAGATAGAACTACCATATCATCTACTAATTCCACTGGTGGGTATATATTGTCAGCATGTCAAAGATTTATGTCTTCTCCCTCATTAATTGCAGCGATATTCACATGTCCTAAAAAATACAATTAACCTCAATGTCCACCAACAGATGAATGGATACATAAAATGTGGTACAAAGTCACAATGGAATAGTATTCAGCCTATAAAAAAAAGGAAATTCCACCGTTTGTGACAACATGGATGAATCTGGAGGACATTATGTTAAGTGAAATCAGACAGGCACAGAAAGACCATACTACATGTTCTCACATATGTTAAGTATACAAAATATTTATCATAAAGGTATAGTTAGACTCTACAGTCTACCAGAAGAATGTGTTGGGGGTTTGGGAAGATAATTGGCCAATGGACACAACACTTCAGTTAGAGGGGAGGGATAACTCCAAGAGATCTTTTGTAAAGTATAGTGACTACAGTTAATAAAAATACATTGTGGGGGCTGAGTTGTGGCTCAGTGGTAGAGTGCTTGCCTAGCATGCATGAGGCACTGGGTTCCGTCCTCAGCACCACATAAAAATAAATAAATAAAATAAAGGTATAAAAAAATATATTGTGTACTTAAAAATTGCTGAGAGTGGATTATTTTAAGTGTAAGATAAGTATGTGGGATTTAGCATATGTTAATTAACTGGATTTGGCTGCTATTCTACAATATACGTACATATCATGAAATCATGTTATATACCATAATTATGGGGTTAATTATCAATTAAATATTAAATATTGAGGAAAAAATAATTTTCAACTGAGAAATATTTTAATTTTCACATTATGAACATTGTGCTATGCAGAAGTGGAAGTACTGATATTTATTTTCATTACCATGAAATATCTATTAAAAATTTCATTGAGAAAGTCTTTACAAAATCATTTTGTGGTTTTAGATTTTATTTTCTGTAAGTAGCTGATTCATCCAAAGCTTGATGTGAAATGCTAATATGACCTCCAAATGCTATTCAAAAAATCTGCTATAGGTATTTTTTTTCAAATAATAGTCTGCCTAATAGCAAGAAGCAAAATAAGTCACACTTATATAACACCTTTCCTCCAAAGAGCATAAAAAGTTTCCACAATCATTTCAAATTTCTCAAATTTTTACTTATAAAAATAACATCTGCTTGAATGGTTTTTTTTTTCATATATTTATTTCCTAAGTTTCCATTTCCTTCTCATTTAACTTAGTTATCATCACTGTGACTAGTATGCTTCTCCTTGCCTAGTCTCTTGTCATCTTTCATGATGACAAACCTACCTCTCCTTTCAGTGTCTTTTCTTGGCCATATTCTGCTTCATTCTGTGTAGTACTGCTTGCTAGAAATAACTTATTATTTTCCAAATCAGAAATCTACTTCCTTCTCTTAAAGATGTGACCCACTTATTCTGAAATTGCTCTCAAAAGTTGCAAAAGGACAATATAACTCTAATTCCTTGACCATTTCAGAACTATGTATTCATTTTATTTAGTTTTGTTATTATCTTATCTTTTATATCTAATGTAAGTTTATGATTCCAAGCAATTTTGAAAATTGATGTTTGCATTAGATCAAACAGTTGGCTATCAGTATAGGATATCATTATAACCAAAATAGCAGGAATTGAATCCTGTCTCTGACACATAATAGCTTTGTGGATTCAGGGTAGTTAGATAAATATGATATGTGCTGGAATAAGGACAATATAGAATGAGCCTGGAATTTCTTTTCACATCAGATACTAGGAAATATTTTTAAAATATTGATATAGCAAAAGAACACAGTAACCAAATCTGTAAAACTGTGAACACCAAAATAATTCATAGTATTTATGGGTCCTAACAAATTAAAGAAAAATATATACCAGCCATGAGGTTGAATAAATGAATAATTGAACAGATAATGGTTAATGAACATAAATGTTAAGGATCATATGAATTGTTTCACTTCATCATTTTATAATCATGTCTCCAATTAGGCATGTTTTTCTCGTTATACCTATGAAATTAGAAAATGAGCTATTCTGTGTAAATTTCTTTTCTTCTCACACTTTTCTTTGTGCTTTATTCTTGTACATATTGATGGGATTTGTTGTTATTCATACAGGTGCTCAATATAAGAACACAATTTAGCTAATATCATTCTCCATCTGTGTAAATTTCATAATAATATATATACAACACTAGATAGCTGTAGACTTATATGTTATTTGAAATGATTTTGATCAAAATCTGAATTTAAACCACCTTTAAAAAATAAACAAGATAAAACATTGAACACTCCACTTTTTCATCAAATGAAAACAATATTAAGAATATAAAAGTACTGTCTTAGGAATCTGTTTTATATTTTTTGTAATGTTTTATTGAGACATATTGTTTGTATGCCTTTATAGTGTACATTATGTTAACTCAATACATGAATACAAAGTATAGTAATCAAATCAGTGTAATACACACTTCCATTTTCTCAAAAATTAACCATTTTATGTGTTGAAAATTTCATAGTGTCCTACTCACTTGAAAATGCATCGTAGATAGTTTATCCAATAGTTAACTTATTGTCTTATAGAACACCAGAAATAATTCCTTCTCTCTGACTGTGATTTGGTGCCCATTATTTAACTTATTGCAATGTTCTCTCTCCACGCCCCTTCCCAGTCTCTAATGTCCACACTTCTGTTCTATACTTGTTTGAGACAGACATGTTAGTTTCCACAAATGAGTGAGAATATGTGGTATTTATCTTTCTGTGTCAGAGCTATTTCACTTAGCATCATGATCTCCCATTCCATACAAGTTGCTGCTAATGATAGGATTTCATTTTTTTAATGATTGAATAACATTACTTCATGTATATATACCACATTTCTTTTTCTATTCCTTCTTGGAAATCAGTGTGTGTGTGTGTGTGTGTGTGTGTGAGACCTCGTTTATAGTATTTGTATGGCAAAAAGAGAATAACCTGGAATTGACAAACTCCTAGAACCATATAATCTACCAACACAGAAATCCAAACAAACCAATAACATGTAAGGAGTTTGAATTAGTAGTCAAAAAGTCTCTTATCACAAAAAAAACCCAGGACCAGAAGTGTTCACTGCTAGATTATGCTAAATATAAAATGAAAATTGATACTAATCCTTCTCAAACTCTTTTAAAAAGTTGAAGAGGATAGAAACCATCTAAACTCCTTTTATGAGGTCATCATTACCCTCATGCCAAATCCAGATAAAGATGCTAAAAAAACCCCAGTAACATACATACCAATATCACTGATGAACCTAGATGCAAACATCCTAAACATAATACTAGTTGATAAAATTAACAGCATGTTAAAGGAATCATTCATGATCATTGAGCAGGGATCTTCCCTGAATTGCAAAGATTATTTGATATATGCAAATCAATAAATGTGATAGATCACATTAAAATAATGAAGATGATAAATCATATTTTCATCTGAATAGATGCAGAAAAAGTTTGAATTTCAACATACCTCTAGTATATTTGGACACTTTTTATTTTAGAACATATTTTTGATCTAATGCCACTACAGGAACAGAGAGCTATTAGACATAGTCATCATCTTCATGGTCCCTCCTTTCTCTTTCTCATCACCCCATAGCTGCCCTAACTAAACCATTTCACTCATTTTAATTATTCCTCAAAAACAAACCACATATCTAAATTCCTATAGCTGACATTTTAATGTGTTACTTGATCATTTGACTCTAAGCATTTATTTCATATCATAACTTGATGATTTATTTTTTATTTTTTGTTTCTTTTGGGTATCAAGGATTGAACTCAGGGACACTCAACCACTGAGCCACATCTTTAGCCCTATTTTATTTGTATTTTATTAGAGACAGGGTCTCCCTTAGTTGTTTAGCATCTTGCTTTTGCTGAGGCTGGCTTTGAACTTGCAATCCTCCAGCTTCAGTCTCCTGAGCTGCTGGGATTACAGGTGTGTGCTACTGTGCCCAGATTGATGATTGATTTTTTATTTTTAATAAATGAATGTTATCAAGGAGTATAAGATTACTTTGACAATATTTGTCCAGTTAATTATCATCAGTATTGGTAAAGTTTAGAATAGAAAATAAATACTGTAATGGTTAAGAAAAAATATAACAATTTATAAAATAGGTAAAATATGAATACTATACAAACAAATAATTTATAAAGAATAATCAAGAAAATTTTATTGCCAAAATGATGATAGAATAAAAAAGTCCTGAATCTATGGCTGCAGGGATTTAGATTAGATATGTGGTTTAGATATGAGTTATTGCTAAGATGTGGTCTAATTATGGTGGTTAGAGAGTAGAGAGAAAGAGAAAGTAGGGATTATGGAGATAAATATGTGTGTTGGTCAGCTTTCTGTTACTGTAGCAAATATCTAAGATGAATCACCTGATAAAGATAAATGGTTAATTTTTGCTCAGAGTGTTGAGCTTTCAGCTCATGATTGGTTTATTCTCTCATCTGTGGGCCAGTGGTGAAGCAGTTCATCATGGTGGGAGTGTGGCAGAGAGATCTCATTTGTCTCAAAGCCAGGTATGAAAGAAAGAGGAAGAAAGGTCTAGAGTCCCAAAATTTCCTTCAAGGACATACCACAATGAATTGAAGACCCTCCACTAGGCTCCACCTTTTAAAGTCTTCACCACCTCCCAATAATGCCTTTAATACATCGGCTTTTGGGAGACATTCCTGATCCTAACTATAGCAGTATGTTAGATAATGGAAATGCAGAGAGGTGACATAAATTTCACAAAAAGGGTAGAAGCAAATTGGAGAAAACACATTGGGAATATGAAAGGAAAAGCTATTGGACTGAGTATATTCTAGATACATATGGACTGACATTTGCTTTAAGCAACTCAACCTTTAAATGTAGAATAATTGAGGTGGGAGAAAGCAGGAAACATTTCTAGAAGCTATCTACTCAATAATAGTTGATTGTGTGTTTATGTGTATGGTTTGTTTTCTATACATAAAGAATAAATTCTTATGTATTTAGGAACAAGAATAAAATATAATTGAAGTTAGTGTATTGGTATATTATTTGCTCAAAAATGTAATTAAATGAAAGCTAAAATCATATTTTTATTTATGCTTTAATTACATCACATAATGTTACAAATGAAGAAGCTCAATATATAGGGATAAATGATCCTCACAAGTAAACTTGTATTAATACAATCAAGAATTATTTAAGAAGGGATGGAAGGAGAATCAGAAGCCAATTTGAACATGGGGTTAATTTCCTTAGTAACTCCTACAAAATATCTTTGTGTAAAGAGGGGTATGAAAACATACAGAAAAAAAAAAAAAAAAAAGCATGGAAGATTTTAGGAATAATGTTGAAACAAACCAGTCAACTAATCAACTAATTACCCAAATAACCAAAAATACTCTAAAATATCAAATGAATACAAGTTTATGATAGGGGCTGAGAATATAGCTCAGTTGATAGAGTGCTTTTCTTGCATGCACAAGGCCCTGTGTTCAATCCTCAGCAATACACACACACACACACGCACACACACACACACACACACACACACACACACCTCTCATGATAAGATACCATAACAACAGAGTAGGGTTATTTTAACTCATTTCATCCATTTGTCACAGATTTGGAACACCTACAAAAACTTAAATATAGCATATAATATATAACAAATATAACTATATAAAAATAAAAATATAATTATAACAATACATCTCCACTTCAAATGTTTATTTCAACCTATTTTAATACACCTGTATCAATTTCATAGACACAACCATATAATTGAAAACTTGGGACTTAATATGTTAAATGAACTTTAAAAATAGAAGAAAAGAACTATCTGGAGGATGAGACTGGTTATTTTTACTAGACAACTGATAGGGTAAAATGGGAAAAGTTACAATACACAGTTCATATTTGCTTCCTTTTTCTTTGTCACATAGAAAATACCAGTAAGAGAATATTGATTTTTAAAATGATCAAGATGATTGTGTAGATATGGCTAATGGTTATCCAGGCTTTTTAAATGCAAGAAAATCTAGTCTGACAAACTTGAAATTAATCTAAGATATACAATCTACAGTAGATTATCAAATAGATTGGCAATGCTGAAAAATACAGGAAGTCATCTCTAGGGTATAAAATTAAATTCATAAGAATATTTAAATAAGAGGCAATATATCTGTTTAAAAATATTTTTCTATATCATGAGATATTGACTGGACATGTAAAATTGGATGTCAATATACTTTTAATACATTTTTTAAAAAATTTAAAAATTGAAGGTATATTAGTTATAGGATTGAAAACCAGATAGTATTAATCATGGCAGTTCATTTTTGGTACTTGACAATAATATGATACCTCAGTATTTGATAACAAGATTTTTCACATATTATAAAATTATGGGAGAAATAAATAATAGATGCATAATATTTTACATTTTATAAAAGTATCACAAATATTAAAAATAACCCTCTCATTGGTCTCAAGTACGGATACATTGGTGATATATTGTTGTTTAACAAATTATCCCAAGATACTATTTTGTTTTATGACCTAAAAACAGAAACCATTTATTATATGAAATTTTGGTGTGTAAGGAATCAGGACATAGTTTGGCTGGATCTGAGCATGTCTTGGCAGGGTGCCTATGCCTTAAGATCTCTCATGAGACTCTAATCAAGGTGAACACATGAGTATGGGAGGAATTGCTTTCAATTTCACTTCTGTAGATTTTGTCAAGCCTCAGGTGTTCAACCATAGAGTTATTGTCAACAGGGAAGCTTGATTCTTAAGAGCGGAGAGAGACACATACACAGAGAAAGGTACCATTTGTTGTAATAGCTTCTGAAAACCAATACAGGGGCCAATGGATCAAATTTACACAAGTGTCTCTATTGCTGTTTCACAGTATTGTGTTGTTCAATCTCTCCCTCCCTCCCTTCCTTCTTTCCTTCCTTCCTGAAATTGAATCCAGGGGCACTTAACCTCTGAGCCATATCCCCAGATATCAATCTACTTTTCTTAATGGAGATACATTTCAAATTTTAAATGAACTCTGAGAGTGTTCACAATAATTTTAGGTAATAGAAAGTATGTCCATTTCATCTACCAGCACTATATCTTTTTTTGAGTACTAGATCTGCTAGTAGATGTACTTCTGAGCTTATGTCCAAATACCTTGATTGGTATGTTTTCCAAAATTTCATTCACAAATCGATAGTAATTTTCTGTCCTTCTGTCCAATATCTAACTGAAAAATGCAATATAAAAAAGAAATACACTAAAAGAGGGTAATTTTTTTTCAATTTTTAATGGACTCAAATTTAGCTGAGTCATCATTGTTTACTGCAGTAAAGGACAATGATGGTGGTAAGGGAATGGTGTTATATTTCAATGTCTGGAATGCTTAACTTTTGTTTTTTTTAACATTTAAAATTTTTTTCTAATTAATGATACATGACATCAGAATGTATTTCATTTCACTGTACACAAATTGAGCACAACCTTCATTTCTCTGGTTGTATAAGATGCAAAGTCACACCATTTGTGCAATCATACATGTACCTAGGGTAATGATGTCCATCTCATTTCACCATCTTACCTACTCCCATGCCCCCTCCCCCTCTTTCACCCAATCCAAAGTTCCTCCATTCTTCCCATGCCCCTTCTCCCTATTATGGATCAGTATCCACTTATCAGAGAAAATATTCAGCCTGTGGTGTTTCGGGACTGGCTTACTTCGCTTAGCATGATGTTCTCCAACTCCATCCCTTTACCTGGAAATGCCATAATTTTATTCTTTTTTTTTTTTAAATATTTATTTTTTAGTTGTAGGTGGACACAATATCTTTATTTTATTTTTATGTGGTGCTGAGAATCGAACCCAGTGCCTCCTGCGTGCTAGGTGAGCACGCTACCACTGCGCCATAACCCCAGCCCCAATTTTATTCTCTTTTAATGCTGAATAATATTCCATTGTGTATATAAACCACAGTTTCTTTTTCCATTCATTATTGAAGGGCATCTAGTTTGGTTCCACAATTTAGCTATTGTGAATTGAGCAGCTATAAATATTGATGTAGCTGTGTCACTATAGTATGCTGATTTTAAGTCCTTTGAGTATAGACTGAGGAGTGGGATAGCTGGGTCAAATGGTGGTTCCATTCCAAGTTTTCTAAGGAATCTCCAATGCCTAACTGTTCTACCTAAGGTATGGTATCTTTTTTCCAGTGAAAAGATCCATGAGAAATCAAATGAATAATCAGTCTTTTGGTGAACACTAAATCAGAAAAGGAAAATGATAGTGTCAAAAGACATTTCATCCAGGGCTTTCCTGCACTCAAAATGCAACATTTGAGTTAACATTGGCAAATTCATTCCTTTCCTTTCAAAACTCCCTATAGAATACCCCTTCAGTTAGTGTGATCTTTACTCATTGAGAGTAAAGGTAATTGATATTTTTCACTTTTATTAACTACAATGTTATTATTGTCATGCCTCTTGGAGATTTAATTGGTAAAATGTTAAGGAGAGATGAGAGGCCAACAGAATTATCTTCCTGTCTTAAAGTTCTTGATAACCACACAGATAACAGCCTAATATTGTTCCTATTTGATTCTTCCTAATTTTGTTCTTTTTTTTTTGAAAAATATTTTTTAGTTACACAAGGACACAGTGTCTTTATGTTTGTTTTACTTATTTTTATGTGGTGCTGAGGATCGAACTCAGTGCCTCACACATGCGAGGCAAGCGCTCTGCCACTGAACCACAACCTCAGCCCCACTAATTTTATTCTTAAGAATTGGGGTTTGGGAGGAGGAGTTGCTCAATTTCCTACTCTTTGATTCCATACAGTAAGGAAAACAAACTCTTATTTGCTCAATCACACGTG
>PVHX01028650.1:0-17848 GCA_004024805.1 Geosciurus inauris
GTACTGCAAGGGATGCTGGGAATTTTAGTTGAGCTGAGCTCCCAACAGGGAAAGATGCTGGGTTTTGGTGAATGCTCAGCAGCCTCGGCGACGGGTGGAGCCTCACAAGTTTGCCTCCTTGCTCTCCCCTCCCTGTGAGGTGGGAGCGAGGTCATGGTCACTTGCTGGCATCACAGGCAGCAGTGTGAGGGCCAGCAGGACAGTGATAGGGGAAGAACGGAGACACATCAAAGAGGGGGTGGACAGCGGCTGTCGGGCTTCCCTGTGAAGCGCAGCAGCTGGCTCTGGGGTCTGTACCTGCTCACCTGTTAAGTGCACTTCTCGCTGGGCGAGCTGTGGCTAAGTATTCTTAGCAAGGCCGGAAGTTCCTTAAGCACCCCAATTATCTCGGTTGGAGGTGTCAGGAGAGTGTACCCTTGAGGAAGGCAGCCTGGAGCGGGCGTGGGGCTGCTTCCGCAGCCTGGGCACAGGCGCTGGGCGGGCTTCGCATATGCACTGGGGACACGCGTGGGCTTGGGGAGCCAGAGAGGCATCACTCCCCTGCAGTAGAAGGTCAAGTTATTCTGACCCACGCTGCTCACACCTCAGCCCTGGACCTTCACACCTCACCTCCTGAGCCTTCCCTGCTGCCGGCTCTGGAGGGCTCGCGGATCAAGCGGGCTGACTTCTGCAGGATCTGGGGGGTCTGGAGGGGAATGGATCCTGGAGGCTGGCGTCTTGCTGCGACCAGGGCGTCATCTTGGAATCCAGTGTTCTGAGAGCGGGTAAGGGTGTGGGCGAGAGAGTATTTGGGGGGCTGAGATTTCCCTAACATGAGGTCAGCCGCCCCAGCAGCTGAAGTTCCTTGGCCTTTCTGTGTTTTGGTCACCTCTGCCTATGACAGAAAGAAAGCAGGCAGATGAACCCACAATTCTTACAACTTGAGGAAGCAGTGATGGTCCCTTCCGTTCACACCTTTGCACAGAGCGGTCCCACAGCCACATCTGATGTCCTCGGGGCAGCGATAAGTGATACCTCACAGGCCTGTCCCTCAGGGAAGAGCAGGGGTGGATATTTTAAACCATTGCACCACCTACCCAAGCCCCGCATCCTCCAGCCGAAACTGTGGTTCAGGTTTTGTAGGACACTCACCTCTGTGTACCTCTCTGTGCAGCAGCCCCCGCCCCCACCGACTCGAGTGTATCCCAAGACCCTTAGGGATGCCTGAAGCCGCGCAGAGTGGAGCCCACACATGCTCTGCTTCTCCATGGATATGGGTTTCTTCTGCCACACCCCTTTATGTTCCAAACACAGAAACAACGAATCCCCAGTTTTCTTGGTATATGCACAAGGGTCAGTCTGAATTCAGAGAGGAAGCGAAGTGATCTAGCAAGCACGGCTGGTCAGGCCGTATTGACCGATCATGGCAAATGGGACTTGTGAGGAGGAGAGACGGTGCCCCTGAGACGGACCTGGGAGACAAAGGGCAAGTGCAGGTCTCACAGACGATCCGTCCTCAGCAGCAAAGGCACGGTCTCGCTCTGCGGCATGCCTGGGTTAGAAGGGCAAAACCAGGCTGCAGTGTTCTTTCTCTTTAAGACGCCACCCTGTCCCCAGGGCTGGCGTGAATGATTCAGAACGCAGTTGTGCTGTGCCTGGCAGGGAAGCCACCTGGTGCAGACACCTGAGGAGTTGTGCAGAGCTGAGGGGACACCTGTGGGCAGACAGGTGCCAGGGTGGTGCCCAGGGCTGGAAGCAGGGGGGTACCCTTGGAGGAGCTCCCTGCTGCAGAGCCTGTCCGTAGACAGTCTCCGTCTGTGAGGCTCAAGCTCCTAGGAGCTCGGACTGAACGTCATGGCATCAGTATCCTTCTCCAGCTCCCCTTGGAACTGCAGGCACGTGTGTGTATGTGTACGCACGTGTGCGTGCTGTGTCCAAGGTGGTCTGGGGAAAGACACGGTCTGGGATGAATCAGAAGGTAGACACAGATCCAAACCATGACCCAGATTCTTGTGGTGCACGTCCATTTGGAGTGGGTCTGACCTCACACTCAGCTCTTGAATGGCCTTCCCAGGTGTGGCGGAGTCTCCCACCTGGGGGACATGCTGGCTTTCCTGGCCTCCAGCAGGGCAGGGACAGGAGGCCTGCTCTGCCTTAGCCATTCGGGTGCACCCAGCCCAGACTGCAAATGGAGGGTGATGGGGGCAGCAGGGACTGTCTTAGCTGTGGTTGGGGGCACCTCAAAGTGGAGGCAAGAGAAGAGATCGTCTGAGAACTGTTCCCAGCTACCCAAGTCAGTTTCTGTGGCTTGTACTTAAGAACACGGACTGAATGACCTGGAGGTAAAAAGCACACTTCTTTTTCTCATTTTATCACATTCCATTCATTGTGACAAAATTCGAGGTGTCACGGGCGCGATCACATTTGTTCTTTTAGCCGTCCATGCGCGTGCAGCTTGGCGTCGTGAAACGCACTCCCAGCGCCACCCCCTCCCCTCCCCAGATGCTCTGTCACCCAGGGCAACGGGCGCCATGGACAGCA
Organism: Geosciurus inauris; assembly: GCA_004024805.1. Classification (NCBI taxonomy): domain Eukaryota; kingdom Metazoa; phylum Chordata; class Mammalia; order Rodentia; family Sciuridae; genus Geosciurus; species Geosciurus inauris. The sequence continues at coordinate 2,521 of PVHX01028650.1, forward strand.
GCGCCTCCTCCTGGCCCTGCAGACCTGGGAGCCTGTGTTTTGGTTTTGTCCTTCGATTTTGCCTTGTTTCCTGGAATATTTCGGGAAGCTGGTTAAGTGAGCTGGACAACGCCTGCCCTTCTGAACGTGGCTCATTTGGCACGAAGCTGCACTGTCAGGTCACACGCCCAGGTCCCACCTCTTGTGGAACCCCAGAGTGTGGAGCACACCGTCTGTCCACGGGCTGCTGGGGGGGACACGGGCTGCTGCCTTGTTTGGTGAAGGTGAATGAAGGTGCCGTGGACGCCGCGGGCACCACTGCTGGGCCCGTGCTCTGCTCGCCGGCTCCCTTCCCGCCCACTCTCCTGAGGGTGCCCTGCGGGATCCCGAAGTGGTTTCCTTTCTGTGGAGAAAACTTTCTCTGCCTCTCTCTCTCTCAATCATCTTTTCCTCTTATTTCTTTCATAGTATTTTTCTTTTTCTTTTTTCTTAACAATCGCACATGAGTTTACTCAGTCATAATCCCCTCCACGGAGCTTCTGTGTTCTTTGACATCCTCAGCCTTTCTGCAAAGCTCCCTCGCCACGGCTGGAAGACCATGCCGTCGTTGGTAGCTGGGGACCCACCCTTGGCCTTCCTTCCCTGCTCCTCTTTGCAGACCCCTGTGTTACCTCTCTAGGGCTTGCTGAGCAGGGACGCCAATTTTATTGAGCCATGTCAAAACTAATGTCTTAAAGTCCCTCTTCCCAGGTCGGGCTGTCTTCGCCGGAACCCGAGGCATCTGGCTGAAGGGGTCTGAGGCAGGACTTCCCCGTGCTGGCTGCCTGGGAGGCAGGGTGGTGTGTCTCTGAGGACTGGGGAGTCGCCCAGGTACGTTCCACCCTTGTTTGGATCTTTTGGTTTTGCCTGTGCAGCTGGTCACAGAGGCCATCCCCTCTGCAGCCCCGGTCAGCTCAGCCACGCTCTGCCAGGGCCTCAGGGACCTGAGGGTAAAGCCATCCCTCACAGCCCTGCTCTCCCAGGAACAAGCAGAAAATCCGTTCAAAGGTCATTTTTGTTTTTGAAAGATGTGATGTTTTTCAGACAGGTAATGACAGATTGGGGACTGACTCTTGCAGGTTTGTGGTGCCTGGATTAGCCCAAGGCATGTGGCTCCTGTTTGGGTTTCAGCCTCAGTAAGAGCAGAGCATTGTGTCTGCCCAGCACGTGCCCCGTCCGCCTCTGTGAGCTTCGCGGCAGGGGGTCCGTGCTGGGGCTTCTCCTGGGCCAGGAGACCTGGAGACATGGCCGTCCTCCAGTCTGCTCAGCTGTCATGATGCTTCCTGTGGAGAGCAGCATAGCTGGACACAGCGGTCACATCTTTCACCTCTCAAAGGAAAAGAGCCCCATCTCCCAGCTGACCCCTCTGCTGTCCCTGCTCCCCATGGCCCTTGGAGCAGCATGCAGCACAGATTCTGACCCACCCACGAGCCTCTTCCAAAACCCAGTCACAGCTGCTGAGGCCCCGGCCACCTGGCCTTGCCCAGGCCTCATTTTCCTTTCCCAGAACGGCCTTCCTCCCTTTCTGTCCCTGTCACTGGCCTTCCCCTTTCTCCTCGATGCCTGCTGCTGGGCCCTGGCAGATCTGCTTTCCTGTGATACCCTGCCCCCCTCTGCTCATGAGGCTGGCTCCAAGGTCATAACCCCTGCCTGTGACACATAGCTCTGTCCTGCCACCAGGCTACGCCACCTGGTGGTACTCCCTCTCCAGCACTGTCACCCTCTGCCCCCTTTCCTGCTTTATTGTTCACCCTCCCCACCCCACGGGGAGAATCAGTGAGAGGCCCCTCTGCTGTCGGCCACTGGGTCCCACCCGGGAGGGCTTCCTGGCCCTTGGCAGGCTCTCAGTGTGGTTTGGAAGAATCAATGAGGGCTGGGGATGCAGCTCAGTGGCAGAGCACCTGCCCAGCTTGTGCGCGGCCCTGGGAGGACCTGGCTTCCAAGCCCGGGAGGGAGGTGGGGGGAGAGTGAAAGGATTAGTGCGTGCCTGGCGGCCCATCAGGTGGCCAGGGTTCCCATGAGCAGAGCTGCGTGGAGCTCCAGCAGGCCTTGGAGACAGCTGCACCATTAGTGCGATCATCGCCATCTTCCTGGTTAATAAGTTTTAATCAGAAGGGAGAACCTGCAATCTATCGCCTCCAGGTCCAATCTAAGCCACAGAGGATTTGGGTGTTAGTTTGATAGTATGTTTTTTTTTTAAAAATAGAAAAAAATCTGAAAGCATTGGATCTAGATTTTTTAGGATTTCAGGATGATTTCTAGGATCAATGATAATACTTTTCCTTTTTTTTTTCTTGATACTGGGGATTGAACACAGGGGCACTCAACCATTGAGCCATATCCTCAGCCCTTTTTATTTCTTATTTTGACACAGGATCTTGCTGAGTTGCTTAGGGCCTCACTAAGATGCTGAGGCTGGCTTTGAGCTTATGATCCTCCTACCTCAGCCTCCTGAGCCACTGGGATCACAGGCATGCACCGCCATGCCCAGCTCAAGTATAAATTTTAGTGTCCATCAACCCCAAATCAGAAAACCCATCAACTTGGACTGGAGTTTCACGGAGTGGCCTCTGGCTGCTGGTTCCTGTAGGGGGCTGTTCCAGCTCACCATAGCCCACCCTTGACACCTTTCCACCTGGTCCTGTAAGCAATAGAGTTGGTTTTTCTGCTCCTGCTGTCCTGGGGGTTGAGCCTAGGGCCTCCACCAGAGCATGCTGGGTGAGTGCTCTCCCACTGAGCCACACCCCAGTGAGCACCTGCGTGTGTGACATGAATGGGCACCTGGAGATAGTGGCAGGGATTTGATTCCTAGGGTCTTAGTTTCTGATGCACAGATGGGAGGGGGTCTCCTCCCCCTCAGCAGCACAGATGTCTTTCTGGATGCTCTTAGCTCCAGGGTCTGGACTGCAAAGCTGCAGTTTCTGGGGTTTCCCCTGCTGGAAACAGGCCTGGGTTCAGTCGATGTGGCTGCTATGTCTGTGGGCAGTGCTGGCCGGTGCCTGCCCACTGCCCTCTGCACCCATCCTGCTAGTGAGAAGGAGGCCACTATTCCTGGAAATCCGTGTTGTCTCCCAGCTCACCGCCGCCTGGATGTCTGGATGCTCTTGACGAGGTCGCAGCCCACGCTGGCATCCAGAGCCCCACAGTCAGCCTGGGGAAGGGCGGAGACAAATGGGTGTTGGCGTGCTGGCAGGAGAGTTGCCCAGAAGCTCTTGGGGGCACCTGCTCCCCTGCATCGGGGCCCGGGACCTGTCATCCCCTCCAATCAATGAACAACAAAGACCTCTGTCCCCAATTCCCAGCCTGCACATGTGGGGCAAGCTAGCCTTGGACTGGACTGCCTAAGGATCCAGTGGCCTTCCTCGCACACAGGATCCATGGTCCCTGCAGTAACTTAGCCAAGGCTGCCTCCCTGAGCAGGAAAGGCTGTCTGCCGAGCAATCAGAATGACACAGCTTCCTGGCTACAGGGGCTGGAGGCTGTCTGTGCTGTCCCCTGGGAAGATCTATGCTGCTGCAGCAGCTGCGTTGAATGGCTGGCTCCAGGGACTTGCCCTGTGGCTGCAGGAGTGTCACAGAGTCCCAGGGATCTCTCTCTGGTCTGTGGAAACCAGACAGGGAAGATGGCTACAGACTTGCCCGTTTTCACAACCCGTCATTTGTGGGCTCATTGTGATAATTAAAGCCGGCGCAGTCATCGGAAGCTGAGAGCTGAGCTGGATGATTTGCAGATGCAGCCAGCGGAAGTCTTGGTCAGCAAGGAGCTTTCTCTGGAGCTGCACACGGCGCTGCTAGAAGGAAGGCCTTCTTGGGTTTTGCCCCAACACCAAGAGTGAAGTTGGTCACGTGACACTGCCAGCATCCTGGAGCCTGGAGAATCCTCCATGGCCCCTTTTTTGTTTCTGGATGCTCTCCCCGCACAATAGAGGCAAAGCATGGATGTGTGTGTGCGTGTGTGTGTACTGAGTGTGTGTACTCTTGGCATCAGACACTGCTAGGAAAGCCATTTGTCATCAAGATGCCTAGTCCCCAGGAAGACTCAAGGTGCGGGATTTTGTTTTAATTTTAGAGTTTACTTTGCTTTTTTCTTTTGAGCTGAAATACGGCCCAGAACATGGTAGAGAGGTGTACAAAGATTCGTAATTTGTCCTGTCCGTGCCCCACCCCTCTCTCTTGTCTTTTGCTGGGGTTGTCCCTGTCTGTGGTGGGTTGAAGACTGTCCCCCCAGAAGTCACATCCACCTGGAACCTTAGAACATGACCTTATTCAAAGGCAGGTCTTGTTAGACATTTAATGAGTCCAGGATCTAAAGATGAAATCGCCTTGGATTTTGAATGCCTCCCCAGCTCAGTGTCCTGGCGAGAGGACGGAACTCCTCAAGGAGGAGGCCGTGTGGTGCTCCGGCAGAGCCAGGAGTGCTGGGCCTCAAGCCCAGGGCTGCCTGAGCCACCAGGAGTTGAAGGAGGGAGTGTGGCTCTGCTCACAGCCTGGTGTCAGAGTTCCAGGCTGCAGCACCTGATGGAACACGCTTCTGCCATTTCAAGCTGCCCACTGGTAGCATTCGCTGTGGCCCCCGAGGAATCCAGCACACTGACCGGGGTCTGAGGCTCCCGAGGCCAGCTGATCATCACCTGCATCCTAACCCCCACCTGCTGCTCTGACTGTGCCTCTAGGGCTTGGTTCTGAGCACCTGCGAAGTGTGTTGAAAGAGAGAGTGGGAGAGAGGGTGGGTGGGAGCAGGGACCTGCTACCCAAGGGCACTGCGTTTGCAGGACCCCTGAGGCCCAGCCTCAGCCCGCCCTTCACCTTGGGTTGAGAACAAGCAGGAAAGAGGAAACTTGCCTGTATAGCCGTGTCCCCGGAAGTATAGGATTTGTAAGGCTCATGCTTGGGCACAAAGCCCAGGGCAGCGCCCCGAGGGCACTTAGAACTAACATTGCCTGTGGGAATCATGGAAAGCAAGCCACAAGTGAATGTATCTCTAATCTGAGAAACCCTCCAGTGTACCCACAAGTCGCACTACAACAGAATCCGTCCTGTGCTGTTTCTGTCCTCCCCAAGCCTCACATTTCCAAAGCTGCAATCGCTCCTTTCCATGACCTGGCACACAGCAGGTGTGTCTGGGCTTCTCCAGCTCATGATTGTTAGATAAGGACACATTATATAAGGACACATTTTGGAAGAGAGAAGCCCAAGGAGTTGGTCCACTGGAGTGTGTGGCCCAAGGGGAGAAGGCTGGCAGGCAGGTGGGAAGAGGGTAGCCAAGGAGGCACCACATGGTAGGTGTGAGAACGCTGCCCAGCCGGAAAAGCAAGGAGAAAGACTACTCCAGCTTTGAAGATGTACATCACATCTGCTTCAGTGTGCTGTGTATAGGTGGTGGAGAAATAGGGAGATCAGACTCCAACAAAATAATGTTTATTTCCCCAACTTAAAAGAATTCTATATAAATGAAAAAAGAGAATTGCTAATAAACCAGTTTGGAAAAGAACCGCAGACATCCTTCTTCCTATGAAGAGAGCCTAGTGGACGTCCTAATTTGCCCCTCCTGGTCATGGCATCCTGGTTGTCCTTCCAGGAAGTCCTTCCACCAGGTCCCTGTGGGAGATGGTCCTCTGAAGATGGGGATGTGTGCTTCCTCCTTGACCAATCAGAAGATCCCATGTTAATGGACTCAGTCATGGGCTCAGGGATGTGCATGTGACTCAGTTGGCCAATGAGAAGGGAGCCTGACCCTTGATGGGGGTCACGTGGGTAGAGGCTCCTGAGAGCCATGCTAGACATTTCCGAGGAATGCTGAGCCCAAGGACAAAGAGAACCCAGGTCCTACTTGGTGTCATCCAGGCACCAGTCTGTCTGTCTGTCTTACAGGTGCCTCTGAATTCCCTTCTCTTCTTGAAACAATCGGAGCCAGGTTTTTGTCACTTACAACTAAATGGAAGAGTCCTGATAAATGTAGGCATCAGGACAATCATGGGGGGACTTGAGGGCTGGTTCACCAGGACACAGGACAGAGTGTCCCTAAGAACACACACAAACCCGTGGAAAATACACTTAATCAAAGAAGCCACAGTTTCCCTGCCCAATTCTGGATATTCATTAACCTCCTCTCAAACCTTGTTCAGTCTAACAGCACTCTGCTCTGAGTCTATACTTCATCTTCAACAGACTTGTTCTAACAGCTAAGAGTCTCATGGGCACGGAGTTCTCCCCCTAGCCGACCCCCACTGACGATCTATGGAGAGGCACTTCAATCTCATCAATACCTGTCTTCACTGTGCCCCTCCATGACTGATTACTCCAGGGAAGCTTTCCTGCAGAGAGCTGATTCCATCCATGGACCGTGGCTTGGTGTTAGCACCTCCTGGATCGACTTATTTTTAGAACATCAGAGGACTCATATTTGGGGTTCATCTAAGACCCTTTGGTTGCCCATGCCAGAAGTTTGAGGAATGGAAAGAAAGATGGATGTTATTAAAAGGCTGTTGAGTATTTTATAAAACAGAAAAAGTAGGCTGAAAACTAGACTAAAATGGACAGGAAGGACCATAGCTGCCGGACAGGTGTGGTCACAAAAACTGGTGGCTGCCCCAGGGCACCAATGTAGATAGGCCTTGAGTGGAAGAGACTAAGACATCTTTGTTGACAGGACCACCAACCTGCATCCTCAGGGAAAGTAGCTCCTCCAAAGCAAGTGTAGGCTTCTACTGCCAGAAAAAGATGGAAGAGCTGCCAACAGCAAATCAGCAGTAAGTGCTACATCCTCTTTGACCGGCTCTCAAGATCGGCACAGATCTCAAAGACCATGCTGTCAGGATGGACTGGCCACGCGGCCCTGCTGCTGCCCTAGCTGACCCTCAGCCCCAACTACGGCTGCACATCCCTAGCTGACCCTCAGCCCCAACTATAGCTGCACGTAATTCCACTTAGATATTTTCTTCTTTTTCTGAATGAAGAGAAGAAGAAACATCCCACACTGGCTTCTTCCTCACGTTGCCTTCCCTCCTACATATTCGTCTCTGCATGGTTTTGGGACCAGCATGTGTGATGGGAAGGACACTGGGCTAGGGGTTCTGACATGCTGTCACTTCAACTCATCTCCTGAGATGGGGGCCCTGATGTTTTATCTTGGTCTCCGTTTCTACATTGTCAGCTTGGAGCTTTGGACCTTTCCAGTCGAATGAATTCAAGGATGCTTGGTTTATTAGGAGTCTCTCTGCCTAGCAGCTCATAGCAATGCAGAGAGTGACAAATTCATTGACTGGGAAAAAACAAACAATCTCTGAATAGGACAGTCTCTCCCCTTCTGGCTGCTTCTTTATACTGAGCAGCAAGAGTTCCTGGGACTTGAAGGCTTTGTGTCTCACATCTTAGAGCTAAAAGTCCACAGGCTTTTGCTTCCTGTTTAGCATCTGCTGTCTGAGCTGGCTTGAGCTGGTTCGAACTCCTCCCGAAGTCCGCCCAGTGTCTCTTTTCATCTTAGAGAACAATAGCTTAATTGCTTCAGCCATTTAGGCACCCAATGCATTGATATGGTCACTAATGAAGTGTTGCCTGTTATTCGGAGGGAGTCTTCTAGGGAAGAAGGAAGAAAAGGCCAGCCTTGACCTATAAATCAAGCTAAATAATTCCTCTTCCTTTCTACAGGAAAATTTTCTCTCCCTCTCTGTTATATTATCTGTATGAAACAGACACTGGCAAAGGGACAGGGCATTTTAAGCAAATTGAATAAAGTAGCTCCAAATATTACATCAAAATAAATGAAGTGCATGATTCTGTCACTCATCCCTGGGTCCCTCTCTATAGCAATAGCCATTGTGTGAGCCACACACCAGGGACCATTCAGACGAGCAGCTGTGTTGAGAGGTGCCACGGTCACACCGTACATCCCAGGAGACAAGAATTAAATTGCTATATTGCATTTCCGTAATTCTCTGAGTCCAGGCACTGGGTAGAAATGGGGGAGGACGGAAGAAGAAAAATCACAGCCCTTTTGACTGCACGTTTCGCTTTACATGTGATTGGGTAGCAGCGGGCTGGTTCTGGGCTTTAGCTCTCCCAGGCCTGTTGGTGAGCTCCGGTCAAGGGCAGAAGGTTGCAAGGAAGCCAGTGGCTGTCCCTGTGTGGACCTTCCTGGTGACCTGTTAGTGCAGCTCTGGGGATCCTGCTAGGGGAGGCCCCATATGGGCAGTTCCACGTGAGAGCCCCCTTGCAGCCAGGTGTGGGCCATGACTCGGACCTGGCCAGCAGGGTCTCCCCGGGAATGCTGATTCTTGAACAAGATGTGCAGGGAGGCAGGGTCTGTAGGCCACACTTGTGATAGGGACAAAAGTGACTTTTGTGACTTTGTGGTTGTTAGTGAAAAGACCAGGATGGCAGTAAACTTCACAAGTCATTTCAGGCTTTATTCAGGAACAGGACTACATCTGTGGGGATGGACCCACTTTCCTGGTGAAAATGAGCCAGCAAACAAAGAAAGGGACTGGGTTTTTATAGGCTATTTTGGGAGGTGGTCTAGAGAAAAACGTGCCGGTTCTCTCGGGCACTTAGGAATTTGGGGCTTGTTTTTATCAATCAATAAGATAGTCAGGAAGTTGGGCTCTTGGGCCAAGGGCCCTGTGTTCTTGCCTTAGTGTGGTGATACGCTCCTTTCTTTCTGCCATTGACATTGGGAAGGAGTTTGTTGGGGGAGGTGGAAGTGATCAGTGCATGGTTACTTTTCTTTTTCTCAGACTACATTATTTTCAGGTCCCACACCTATTAGTGGTGGCATCCAGTGAGTCATCCTCACAGTTCCCTGATGATCGTGCATTTTTCATGTCATTTACTCTCAGTCACTGAGTCTCCGTGTCCCCACTCTCTTGGCTAAAATGGGTCCATTTCTGTTGTTGGCAACCAGGAAAGCTGACCATCTCCAACTGGCTTTGCAGCAGCGAATGGCAGTTATTCTGATCCCTCAATGTCTTTTGTTGAAAGTGAATTTTAATTTTAAAAGCTGGAAGAGGAGGCAAGGTATTTTACAACCATCCAGGGGCTGAAGATAAAAAGCAACTTCTGGCAACCTGGGTGGACTCTGGCTACAGGCCACATGCTGTTCTAAGAGTTGTGTTCAGAAACTCAGGCAGTTATATTTTTCATTACTGTTCCCATTTTACAGATTAGAAAGCCAAAGGAGAGAGATGATAAATCAGTCATTTAAGTGTGTGGAACTAGCTAGGGGGAAGGGCCAGGGATTGGGCCTGAAATCTGGTTCTTGTTTTCACCCTTTAAGCACCACATTCTGTGTCCTCTCCAAAACACTAAAACCACCACACCCGAGAGGATCCCAACCCACCTGCAGATTGGGGAAGTTTCTTGTGTGGCTGTGAGAACAGTGGTCCACTTGGGGGATACAGCTGATTTTCCAACTACTGGGGTTTTCACACGCCACGTCCTTGGGTCATTAACAATCTGGGCTGGGCATGTGGTTTATCTGGAGTATAATGGAGAGGGTATTTGCTGATTTTTGTAAATCCAGTGGCCATGATTTCTGTGAGTCCTGGTGACGCTGGCTGAGCCTGGTCCTCTGAGTTTGTGGAATTGGAATTCCTCTGTCCAAAGTGTTAAATAGTTGCAGTGTGATTTTGCACAGACTTTGTCATTTTGACATAATCTGCAGACGACTTGGGAGCTTTTCTAAAACTTCACTGAAGATGACATGTGAGATCCAGAAGCTACAGCTCTCTAGAAGTCATTTTTGAAACCAAGAAAGGTGGTCATTATAACACAGCCATTTCATAGCTCTTCAGAGTAGCTCAGCTCAGGGTGCAAGAGGCTCTGAGCCCCACGTGGGATTCCCTGTGATCCCAAAGGTGGAGCACACCAACACCCCCATTTCCCATGAGGACTTAGGAGCCTTTGCTGAAGGTCCTTCCAACCAGACCTCTTCAAATTTTCTCAAAACTACATACTTTGTATTTATTAGACTTTGTAACTGTGCAAGACTCATGCATCAAAGTGCTTTCGTTGAAAGTTAATTTTAATTTTAAAAACTGAGCCTCGGGCTCCATTCTCCTGGGGTCACTTATGCTAGCCACACCACCTTCCACCGGTAGGACTTTTCCAGCCTGGACAAATTTATCCTGATCGGGCAGGTTTGGAAATGTAAGCCAGGTTTTCTCCAGGAGTCTTGATCCCCAAGACCTCCTTCCGGAGCCAGGGAGAGGATCACCCTCCCTGTCTGTGTGGACGCTCGTCAACCAGCACCACGGACAGCTCCTTGGCCACTGTGTCTCCTGCATTAATGACCAGAGGAGCTGGTTCTGGGCTCAGCCTTGGCATCATAAATACAGGATCACCAACCAGCCCAGGCCAGTTGGCAGGCCAAGAAGCAGCAAAAAAATATGACAATTTTCACACAGACATTTTACCTACAGATGTAAATATCAGAGAGTGTGCATTGTTTTAAGCTACGGAAAACTCAACTGAATCCAGAAAAGTCGAGACCTCACTTGAATAGCTAAATGCTTTATCAAGAACAAAGAACTAGCAAGCCCTGTCTGCAGCAGACCTGTGCTGTTACAAGCTGGGTGTGCCCCTGAGTGTGTATGAGTGTGTGCACACACCTCACATGTGTCTACAGCCCGAGGCTCTGGAGCCAGCCCAGGTCTGTGGCGTCATGTCCTTTCTGACTCTAGGTTTTCCCATTGACTGAGTAGGAATAGCCAAAGGGTCATTCGGGAGGTGTCTTCGAGAAGGAAATGTGAGGACTACCTTGGCCCACACTTAGGATGTAGTGAGTGCTCAATAAATTGATCCTTTTTCTAGTTTTTCTGTTTATTAGCATGAAGCAGCTTATAGTTTCTATCCTTTCTGTGATTACTGTGTTAATTGAGGTATAATTTAATATGGAAACGTGGGAACCTACAAAGTTCTGCGTCTGTGGCCTCTCCCCAGATCAGGCCCATGGTACTCTTGGAGCTCCTGGACGGCTCCCACATGTCCTTCCATTCAGTGTCATGTGGAGGGGCCACTGTGTGGTCTGGCATCATGTATTATTTTCCTCAGGGTCTGGCTTTCTTGCATACAGGTGCCATTGTGCCCGCACACTCTTCCAAGTGTGACCTCCTTTGCTTCAGAGTGTTTTCAAATGCTCACTCTCTTATTTTTTATTATTTTAAGCTGCCATCAAGGGGGCATTTCCCCCTTTACACCTTATTTCCTATAATCTCAACATTTTGGTTGAACAACTACTAAGTGTTGCATACCTAGAGATTTCATGTGAACTTCCCTGATCCTTCTGCAAAGTCAAGACTTTTAAGACGCTGGACTTGGCCTGGCCACCAGCCTCGTGTTGGGGGCAGTGGCCTCCCCTGAGGGGTTGTCCCCAGTCCCTAGCCCTTCTGCCCCTCCTGACCCTGGCCCTCATCATCAGTTGCTGTAGATTGTGAAGCTTATGCTCACATGTTTCTTATGGGAGCATCTGGAGCCTGTGGTTTCTGTGTTTCTAGAATAATGGTAAAGAGGGCAGTTCTCAGTGTAGGTAAAGATCCTCACATCTGTTCACAAGGCAAAGTGTTGGGCATGGCGGCTCAGCTCTCCTTGCTCACCTGGCCTCTGTGAGTTTCCTTCCCTGGGGTAGGGGAGGCTGCAGAAACAGCAGAGCCACCCAGAGCCTGGACTCATCTTTGCCATGCATTCCCACCCGTGTAGCCCAAACATGAAGACTTCCCTTGCCAACCTGGACATCCCCATTGAAAGAGTGGAGACAGACCACCTTACAAGCTGCTCTGAGGATTAGAGGGATCATTTATCTCACACAGACTGAACTATGTAACCAGGTACATGTGCAAGGTGACAATGACAGCCAGGTGTCCCGGGCACCTTCCGTCAGGGGCAGCTGCGTCTGTGTCCTGCACCTTCGTTGGCCCACGTGGACCCAGGGTGGGCAGCTCGTTTGTGGCTGCACATTCAGAACTGTCTGCCAGACGCTTTCTAGCTTAGAGGCTTCAGTGCGTGTGTCTTTCACGACCGTCAGGCTAGCGCTATCATTTCCTGGTTTTACGGACGAGAGCGAGGTGCACGGAGACTTTACAATGTCTCTAAAAGTTCACACGCACCAGAACGAGGATGTGAGCTCAGACACATCCAGCTCCATGCCTTAGACCAAGGTGCTGTCCGGCTTCTCCCGCTTGCTAAAGAGTGAAGAAGAAGTCCTGTTCCCACACCCCACGCCATCGATATCCTAGCTGTGGTTCTTCCTGGAGCTAACCAGTTATTGGTTTATTGTGTGTCACTCTGCTAAGTGGACTTTGAGAAGGCCTCTGGCCTCGTCCTTCTATCTGCACAGTGTAGGCTCCGTGGATCAGAGAGTGTTCCTTGTCACATGGAGAATCCCTTCCTCCCTCTCCACACACGCCCCCGGCGGCATCCCATCCTACGGAGCTGCCCCTGGTGAGGCACTCCTGCTGGGGCAGCATCCACAGGCGTGGGGCTCAGCCAGCACGGGAGCTGATTTTTCCAGAGCCAACTGCAATGCGACCCTCTCTGGAATGCCCTGTGCCACGTATCTCCAGCCTTCTTCCCAAGAGACCATGGTGCTGCCAGAGACAGCGATTGTGATGAGGATGCGATCTGCACTCATGCTGCGTGGGCATTTCTGGGATTCTGAGAACTGTGGACTTCAGATGCCCGTGGACACCATAGCGACGGAGCCTAAGCCCTAACAGGGGTCTCATGGACCCTACAAAGATAAGAGTCCATGATGGCCCTACACGAGTGTGTTGGCTGGCCATTGGTGCAGAACAGAAAACACAAATCCAACCATTTCAATTAATGGACCACATGGGATGTGCACTGGCTGGACAGTTCTGGTCCTGGCTGGGCTTACTGGTGTCCTGTGGTCATTTGGTGGGTTCAGTTTTAGATCCCCTTGGCAGGTTTGGGCTGTGCACTCATGCCTGAGCCCCGTCAGGGCATCTGCTCGACCCGTCCCAGTGCCGGCCTGGCCTATGCGCAGTCGATATTTGTCAGTTAAACATTTTGATTTTAAAAAAGAAAGAAAATGGTGTACAGGGGTAGAGACTGGGAGCCCCTTCTTGTGATCGATCCCTTACCTCGTTCACACTGCTGGACTGCCGGGTCCACACTGACCAGAAGCTTGGAGGCTCTTAGTGGACCTACGAAGCACTGGCAGAGCCCGGGCCAGCCCTCGAGAGCCTTGGTCACGACCCTGGAGAACCTGAGGCCCAGGACTCCCTTGCCGGCTTCCTGCTGCAGGGCTTTGGTTCCCTCCTAGACTCTTGTCACTGTGGAGCACTGAGCCCTTCCAGATGGACGGCAGGCCTCAGTCTGTGTGAACGCAGAGGTGTGATTGTAGGGTGAACAGCCCATGGTCCTCCAAAGGGGGCTCGGGCCTTCCTCTGCGGGTCAGAGTGGGGCGTCTCGGCAACTTCACGCAGGCTCTGAACAGGAGCAGGGCTCCCTGAACCTGCTCATCCACGGCAGGAGGCAGCAGCGTCCAGGGCTGGTGGCTGTCCTCCGCTCCTGACAGCAGCCTCCTTGTCTTTTCCGCTGGGTGTGGCTCCCGTTTCCCTTCTCCCAGCTCAGGAAACGGGGGCTGTGCTACATCAAGCTGCAGCCGCTCGGTTCGGTGGGGCAGAAGCTGGCAGCTTGGTGCTGTTGGAGAAGCCTCTGTGCCCAGCTTCGACCTTGAGAGCCCACCAGCTCATGCAGAGCCATGCCAAGTACCGAGGCAGAGCTATCGATCAGGACTGGAAGGAGGAAGGACGACAGGGAGTCATAATGCTTATTAATGGCCAGAGAAGGGGCCGTGCTGGGGCTTCTGGCAGGGAGATAAAAGGGCAGAGAGGAAAGCGAGCAGACTGGAATGTAGCACTGGAGAGCTGGAAGGCATTTCCCAAGCCCAGCTGTGTGCCAGAATCGATGGAGGGGAGCTTTGAAAATACCAGCTCCCAGGCCCACCCCAGGTCCCTCATCTCAAAATGCCTGGGAGGTGACCTTCCAATCCACAGCGAAGGCTCTCCAGGCAGATCTTAGGACCCACTGACACCATCTAATGAATGTCCATGAATCAGCTTAGAGATGTTCACCAGGGTGAGGAAGGGCCCGCTGTGTCCAGGCCGTGCGCCACTCACTCTGCCCTAGAGCCCTGGGACAGATGTGCCATCATTTCCAAATCATGTATGCAATAACTGAGGGCTGGAGATGGAGGCAGAGGGCACCCCAGCACCACCCAGCCCCTGCCCCTTCCAGGTCTCGGTTGCTTCCTCTACAGAGTGGGGTGGCTACGGCAGCCCAAGGCTCACCCCTGTGGCCCTGGAGCCCACGCCCTGAACCCACAGCCTCGACGCAGCACCCACTGAAGATAACTGCCCCTTCCGACAGCTCTGCTGCTCCAGGCCTCTGTCCCTGGGGTCAGCAAGAAGAGACGGCTTGTGCGACGGACTGTGTATACACTTCTCTCAAAGGCAGAGTGCAGATACGTGCCCCGGCGTGAGCTGCCCCGTGGGCATCACACGTGTGTGCTGCGTACAGGGACACGTGCAGGGAATCTGTGTCTCCCACGTGTGCTACGTGTGCGCACAAGGCCAGCGGTCCTCTGTCTACCTCTTGCTGAGTCCGTGCGGTGGTCGGCTGCCATCTGGGACCCGCTCGGCAGGAAGGGCAGCAGCCGCCGTGTGGTTTGCCTCCCTCTTCTCGCCCCGTGGGGTCTGTGTCCTCCCACATCGCCAGGAGGGGGAGGCTGAGCACAGGGCAAGGAGGGGGCTTGAGGGAGGGGAGACCCCGTCCGCGCAACTTTTATTCCAGGGCAGTTGCTGTCATAGTCCCTTGCTGTGCCCAATCTATGACCTCAACTTCATGGCCGTGTGCGCTGTCACATGCAGGAGGGAACGTCACACACAGGCTCAGCACTGCCTGTGGCTTCTGTGGACGAGGGGCTGCGGCACGTGTCTGTGCGTGCCTGATGGTGTCGGGCAGGTGTGCTACGTCACACATGTCACACATACACGTCTCACACGCGAGCACCGTCCCCACGCACATCCTACAGGGCACTTTGCACCACAGGCCTTTGTGCCCTGCCCTGGGAGACCCCTGCATGTGGACCTCCAGAGTCAGGCCTGTGGCAGAGAATGCTTTTGTCCCCAAACCCACTCCTCTTCTGCCTTCTTCTCAGTGAAGGAAACCTGCATCTCAGCAGGCGGCTCTGGTGGAGAGGTGACTTGGCCTCTCTTACGTTAGGGAGCAGGGACAAGTTGGCTCTAGTGGCCGCATGGGGCAGAGGGGCCAGGCCCTTCTGAAAGAACCCATGC
>PVHX01028651.1:0-17857 GCA_004024805.1 Geosciurus inauris
GCCTGCTCTTTCAATAGGATCCAGCCCAGAACCTCAGTCACTCCTTTCCAAATGACTTCCTTCATCTGCCTTCCAGAACACTCTCTTGGTTCATTTTGGACCCCACCGGCCATTGTTTCTTGGTATCTGTCTCCAGTGGTGCAATAGTTCGGATCTTAAATGCCCCCCAAAGCCCAAGTATTAAAGATTTGGTCTCTAACTTGATGCTATTGGGAGGTGGTAGAACCTTTGGGAGGGGGCCTAGTGGGAGGTCCTCTCTCTTTGCTCTTTAGCTTTTTCCACCACATGATTTGGCCATGATCTATTGGCTTATCACAGGACTAAAACAACAGGACCAATCAACCATGATGAAAACCTCCAAAATTGTGAGTCAAAATAAATAAACTTTTCCTTTTTATTCTACTTATTTATTTATTTATTTATTTATCTGTCTATCTATTTATTTATTTATTTGCAGTGCTAGGGATCAAACACAGGGCTTCATGCAGGGGCCAGGGAACCTTTTGTATTTTTAAGTTGATTATCTCATAGATTTTATTATAGTAACAGAAAGCTGACTGACACAGGCTCCTTCTCATCTATCCAAACTTCAATTTGGTATAAACCACACCTTGGGGCTCAGATCCCTCCTTTTTCTCAGGCCATTCTCTCTTTGATTTCAACCAATCTATGGCTGTGCTCTGATGAATCCTACATTTATGTCTCAGCCTGCCCTTTCTCTGGAACTTCAGGTTGATACTTACCCCTTCCATAGAATGCCTAGAAGGCATCCTAAAATTAACAAGTACATAGCAAATTCCTAATTTCCTCCTGAAACCTCCTCTTTCTATAGACTTGTCACTTGGACAGAGACAGACTCTATCCTTTTCTTTTTCCTTTTTGGTACTGGGGATTGAACTCAGGGGCACTCGACCACTGAGCCATATTCCCAGCCCTATTATGTGTTTTATGTAGAGACACGGTCTCACTGAGTTGTTTAGCTCCTCGCCATTGTTGAGGCTGGCTTTGAACTCGCGATTCTCATGTCTCAACCTCCCAGAGTGCTGGAATTACAGGCATGCTCCACCATGCCCAGCTGATTCTATCCTTTTCATCACAACCATGTCACTGACACCTTGAAATACTCTAATTTTGTTCTATAGCACTTATCACTGTTCTTCAAATAATCTGTTTACCTTCTAAATTTTTTTTTTAAATCTATCGCCCACTACTAAGATGAATACACTACATGGGTGCAGGGATGTGGTCTCATTTGCCAATTTCTAAGTGTTCAAAAGTTGGCATAAAGTAAGTGCTTATTAAATATTTGTTAACAAAATGAAAAAATGACAAATCCCTCTAGTCATAGAGCTTATGTGTGGATAAATAAAACTTGGATAATGAGAAAAGATAAATGATAAAGGAGAAGAATGCCATAGATAATAGGAAAGAAAATAAAAGGCCCATTGAATTAACCCATATAGATATTAGAAATGCATTGTGTATCAAGCAGGGTAATTTGTTATAAAGGAAAATAAAGCTGGGTGAGGGATAAATATTGTTGATGGTAGAGGATAAGTAATATTTAATATAACATGGTCAAGAACAGACTCTTGGATGACATTTGAGTAGAAAACTGGAAAAAGACCTGAGAAAAAACATGGGGAAGTCAAGGGGAACAGTATTCTGGTGCAGGAAACAGCATGTGTGGAGTCTCTGGGCAGCCATATCTGGAGCAGCGAAGAGGCCTTCAGAGCTAAGAAATGTAGATGAGAGGATGTTGGCAGTGGGCCAGATCATGAGGTCCTTGCAAGCCTTAATATGTACTTTGGATTTTTTTTTCTTGACTATGAGAAGCCACTAAATTATTTCAAAAAATATGATTTGACTTGGTTTGGGCTTTTAAAATATCACCATGGCTGCTTTTGTGTGGAGTAGGTATTACAGAGGAGGAGGAAAAGAGGGGCTGGAAGCTATGGCAGTCATCTGGGCAGGGGATGATAATGGCTTGAACCAGATGCTATGGTGAAGTGGCAATGGCATTCTTGGGATCAGGCTCCAGGCATGACTAGAAGGGGAAGTGTTGTCCCAAGAAGGCACTTGATACACATCAACTTCTCGTGTGCATTTATCCACACATAGGTACCAGATGCATGCCCTGATACCTTTTATTCTCATTTCAATTAAACATTCCTACTAGCCAGTTCAAAACAGTTCCTAGAGCAGGGCGCAGTGGCTCAAGCCTGTAATCCCAGCACTTTGGGAGGCTGAGACAGGAGAATCGCGAGTTCAAAGCCAGTCTCAGCAACAAGGGCGAGGCGCTAAGCAACTCAGTGAGACCCTGTCTCTACATAAAACACAAAATAGGGCTGGGGGTGTGGCTCAGTGGTCGAGTGCCCCTGAGTTCAATCACCGGTACCAAAAAAACAGTTCCTGTTTGATCAGAGTTTCTAGGAAATTTCTTTTCAAAAGCAAAGTAGCAACTCACCAAAAATGTTTACTTGAGTTCATTGGGTAAAACAGGTCTTGGATTTTAGGGAGGAAGTGCACTTTTAAAACACTAAACCAAGTTGATTTTCCCATAATGCGATTCCAGAAAAGAATTTAGTATTTCCTATGAACAGATGCCACTGACCCCACATTTCTGACATTTACCATGGGTGAATTCAATTGGCCTTTTACTTTGTCCTATTATCTGTGACATTCTTTCCCTTTAACTCCTTAATCACAAAACAGCTATTTTCAGACATGTCACTTACACAAAGAATGTGTGGTCTGAAGATTATTGATTTCCTCCTTGGGGAAGGCACACTCTCTGCTCTTTTCTTTGCTGTGGGTCTAAATTCCAAGTGAAAGCTGGGTTGTGAAGTTAACTGGCCCAGCTTTCCCAAGAAATGTGCAGACAGAAGAGCAAGCGTGGGTCACAGGCAAGAGGGGTTCAGGAGCCATGGTTACAAGATGTGCCGGGAGCTGACCCCTCATTCTGCCTCTGATTCTGGGGAGGGCCTTCCATACATTGCTTTGCATCTGTGCCTCAGTTTCCTATCCTTTAAAATGGGGGCAACTGCATAGTATGTATTATGGGTTTATGGTGAGCACTGAGTAACTTAATGCTTATAAGGACCACAGAACATCCTTTAGATTCCCAATAGGTGTTAAATGTTTATTATCATTTTATTTATTTATTTATTTATTTATTTATTTATTTATTTATTTAAGTACCAGGGATTGAACTCAGAGGCACTTGATCACTGAACCACATGCTCAGCCCTATTTTGTGTTTTATTTAGAAACAGGGTCTCTGAGTTGCTTAGCACCTTGCTTTTGCTGAGATTAGCTTTGAACTCGCGATTCTCCTGCCTCAGCCTCCCAAGCCACTGGGATTACAGGAATGCAGCACTGTGCCTGACTATTATTATTTTTAACTGTGCCAGTCCACACTGCTTCTTCATTACCCGGTGGCCTGTCCAAAACACTAAGTGAGACCCTGTCTCTACATAAAACACAAAATAGGGCTAGGGAGGTGGCTTAGTGGTTGAGTGCTCCTGAGTTCAATTCCTGGTACCAAAAAAAAAAAGGCACCTGCACCTTGCTCTAAGATTTTACTTAAATATCCACAAATACTATGTTACATAGAAATGCAGATATCTTAGAAAAACTAAAAGAATTCATTGCCCTCAGCTCAGGTCTGTTGGGTGTCGAATCTTCTAATTGATACTGGACTTCTGATGCTGAATTTCTCCAGATTCAATGAAAGCTCTCGCTTTCCACTGTAGTCTCAGCTGCCCTTATTTACTAGAGCGGCTCTGTCTTATGTTCATGAATCACTGCAACAGAATGCTAATGAAGGAACAGAATCTCAGCATATGTCAGTTAGAGGCCCAGAGAGATTTAATCAGGAAAGCAGATACACATTCAAGAGAAGATGCGGGCCATCTTGAAAGACAGAGATGTGTTCTGAGGACCCTGGCTCCCTTTCTTCTGTCAGTTTGCCTTATGCCATGCTTAGGATTGAACCCAGGACCTCACACGTGCTAAGCAAGCACTCTAGCATTGAGTCACACTTGCTCTTCTGGCGCTTCTTTTAAAGGAAACTTGGAGAGGGGTGGGTATGGGAAGGTATGTGGTGATGTCATCAGTCTGGTGATCCAAGACGGTTTATAGTGATTGGCTCTATGGTGGTCCAGTTGTTCTCAGGATCCTTGAACAGACATGACCTCCCTTATCTGATCCATAGATAATGCTGGAAAGTCTCCTAGGTTCTAAGTTTGTTAAAATATTCTCTCTGTCTTTGCTTAATCTGTTTATTGGTGGGTGAATTAATATCGCACAAGGTAATCACCGTGAGTGATTTTATGGTAACTGTAAGATTTATAGATTTCCTAGAAATTTGGGAGTGACAGGTATGGGAGAAGAACTAAATTA
Organism: Geosciurus inauris; assembly: GCA_004024805.1. NCBI lineage: Eukaryota > Metazoa > Chordata > Mammalia > Rodentia > Sciuridae > Geosciurus > Geosciurus inauris. The sequence continues at coordinate 4,405 of PVHX01028651.1, forward strand.
GGGTATGACAGGCCTGGAAAAGTATGTAGAACTTTAAATTAAAATCATATTTTAGCTGAGCGTGGTGGCGGTGCGTGCCTGTAATCCCAGCAGTTTGGGAGGCCGAGACAGGAGAATCGCAAGTTCAAAGCCAGCCTCAGCAATGGCAAGATGCTAAGCAACTCAGTGAGACCCTGTCACTACATAAAACATAAAATAGGGCTGGGGATGTGGCTCAGTGGTCAAGTGTCCCCTGAGTTTAATCCTCGGTACCAAAAAAAAAAAAAAAAATCGTATTTTCTTGTCCTTCTTTTAATCTTTTCTACTTATTTTATTTCATCTCTCCTACCTCACCATCAGGTAAACTGCAGCCCTGCATTTGAAGAATGCATCAGTGCAAACTGGGCACGGTGGCGCACACCTGTAATCCCAGCTCTTTGGGAGGCTGAGACAAGAGAATTGCGAGTTCAAAGCCAGCCTCAGCAATTCAAGGCACTAAGCTACTCTGTGAGACCCTGTCTCTAATAAAATACAGAATAGGGCTGGAGATGTAGCTCAGTGGTTGAACACCCTTCAGTTTAATCCCCAGTACCCACCTGCCCCTCCTCCCCCCAAAAACCAAAAAACCAGACCAGACTAAAAATAAAAATGGAGTCAACCATTCTAAATTCCAAGTTGATGAACCAAAATAAGTTGTTTATCTAATATTCTAAGAAACCAGGAGAAATGTGAGCTAGCAGCCAAACTTCCAAAGAAAGGCAAGTTTCTACTGGAAGAATCATGAAGTTCCATTAGTCCTGATCCTTACAAGAAAAACGAACCGGAGGCTGGGCACAGTAGTGCACACCTGTAATCTCAGCGATTTGGGGGGATGATCTCAGTGGTAGAGCACATCTTGGTTCAATCCGTAGTACTGCAAAAAATTAAAGGTAATCTCAAGTGATCTGATGTTAACCAAATTAGTTACATCTTTATTGCTGTGGCTCCCTGTCACTGCCTTAAAAGGAAAACAACTTTGAAATGACCAAGGCTGTTCTGTCCTTTGTTTCAGCTTTCTTTAGTCCTCTGTAAAAACAACCTTGGGCCTGGGTGTATACAGCGCTGGCATAGCATGCCTGGGGTCTTGGGTTCAAGCCTTAGCTCTGCAAAACAAACAACAAATAAAATAAACCAACCTCCTCTGCTGGCTCATTACAACATTTATTCAAGTTTATGGGATGAAGTGTTGACTGATTCTTGAATCACAGCAATTAAGATCTTTAAATTGTTGTAAAATTGTTCTTTAACATAAATTAATCTCTGCACCTTGTTTCCTTTTTTTGTAAAATTTCTTTTTTTTTTTGTACTGGGGATTGAACTCAGGGGTACTTGACCACTGAGCCACATCCCCAGCCCTATCAGGTTTTACTTAGAGACAGGGTCTCACTGAGTTGTTTAGTGCCTCAGGGTTGCTGAGGCTGGCTTTGAACTTGCGATTCTTGGCTGCACCCAGTTTAAATATTTTTTAGATGTTGATGGATCTTTATTTTATTCATTTATTTATATATGGTCCTGGGGAATCGAACCCAGTGCCTCACATGTGCAAGGCAAGTGTTCTACCACTGAGCCACATCCTCAGCCCTATTTTGCATTTTATTTAGAGACAGGGTCTCACTGACTTGCTTAGTACCTTGCTTTTTGCTGAGGCTGGCTTTGAATTTGTGATCCTCCTTTCTCAGCCTCCCAAGCTGCTGAGAGTAGGGGCATGCGCCACGGCACCTGGCTCCAATTTTTTTATTTTTCATTTTTTTTGGAACCAGGTATTAAACCCAAGGGTGCTTAACCACTGAGCAACATCACCACACCCCTCCTCCCTTTTTTTATTTACTTTTTATTTTGAGACAGGGTCTCACTAGGTTGTTTACAGCCTCGCTACATTGCTGAGGCTGGCTTTGAACCTGCAATCTCCCTGTCTCACCCTCCACAGTGTGCACCACTATACCTGGCTCTCTGTAAATCATTGATCCTCATGATTTCACCTTACAGGGTTGTGGTAAGAATGAAATAAAATAGTGCTCCCAGTGCCCATAGCAAAGCCAACACACAAGAAGTTCTCCATAAATGTTAGCTTTTATTCTCAGTGTTCTTTTTTTTTTTTTTAAATGAAATTCACTAGAAGACTGAAGATGCTGGAGATCAAAACTCACAATCTGTGAGCCCATGGAGAATATGGTGACAGCCCTGTACCCTCCCTTCCAGCCCAGATCCCTTGGGAAAGGTAATGAGATGGTAGCTGCTGGTACCTTTTCCTTTCTTTAATTGTTTTTTAGTTGTAAATGGACGTAATACCTTCATTTTATTTACTTTTTTTTTTTTTGGTACCAAAGATTGAACTCAGGGGTACCACTGAGCCACATCCCCAGCCCTATTTTGTGTTTTATGTAGAGACTGGGTCTCACTGAGTTGCTTAGCACCTCGCCATTGCTGAGGCTGGCTTTGAACTCGCGATTTTCCTGTCTCAGCCTTCCAAAGTGCTGGGATTAGAGGCATGCACCATCACGCCCGGCTTATTTACTTATTTTTATGTGGTGCTGAGGATTGAACCCAGTGCCTCACACGTGCTAAGCAAGTGCTCTACCACTGAGCCACAACCCCAGCCCTGGTACCTTTTTTCTTTTCAGAAACAGACTTCAGAATATCAAGCTAAAATAGATATCACATCTCTGCGGGCTCATGTCTGAGGAAGCAGCAACTATTGCAATGGTAAGAAGCTCAAGTGATATAAAAGAGCCCGGCTCTTGGTACATAGACCTAGTAAGGTTTGGGAGACTTTCCTCTTGGTCAGGAAATCAATCATCCTGTCTGAGCACATGCCTTCTCTTTTTACATGCAATTTACCTGTGTGTCATGATTTTCACAGGTTCTGTTTTGTTTTGTTTTGGCAGGGCTAGGGATCGAACCCATGGCCTCGTGCATGCTAGGCAAGTGCCTACCACTAGGCTATATCCCCAGCCCTATGGAGTGTATTTTTTTAATCTATAAGTTTTTACTACATCAGAAATAATGAAGGGAGAAGGCCATTGGAGAATGGGTTGAAGAGACGGAAAAGGCATTTGACACTTTATCAAGATGGGAGCATTAGATGCTTAATCTCAAATATTTACACTCACTTAATCTCAAATATTTACATAATGAAGCAAGATCACTCTTCCTAGGAATCCAACACCTAGTCCCAAGAATTATGCTAAGAGGCCTCTGCTATCTGACTTGTTTTAGAAGGACAAGACCTATCGTAAATGACCACACAAGTTCTATCCAGGTTTTCAGAAATCATTTCTGATCATCTGGGACCTTCAGGGACACGAACAATCATTTCTTCATACATTAAGTAGGTAGGCAGACAGGTTCCCCGCCTAAATGAGATTCACCTTTTAACCACACTAGAGACCAGCAGTTTGCATCTGTAGGATCTGTGTTGAATTTGCTAGGCTTAGTTCCATCAGAAGTTGTAGCCTCTGGTACATGCAAATGAGTCTTGGCTCATGCCTATGATTCCAGTGACTCAGGAGGTTGAGGCAGGAGGATCCCAAGTTCAAGGCCAGCCTCAGCAACTTAGTGAGGCCCTAAGCAACTTAGTGAGACCCTGTCTCAAAAAATAAAAAAGGCTGAAAGCCAGGCACGGTGGCACATGCCTATAATCCCAGCACTTTGTGGCTCAGTGATCAAGTACCCCTGAGTTCAATCCCTGGTACCTAAATAAAAAAATAAAAATAAAAAGGGCTGGGGATGTGGCTCAGTGTTTGGGTGCCCCTGCATTCAATCCCTGGTATAAAAAAGAGCTGGACTGGGGTAGATCTATCTTGAAAAATCTGGCATATTTGAATGTGGGCTCTGACCTGTGAGATAGAGATGAGACAGTTTCTAGGGCTTTACTTCATAAGTCATTCCCGCTGTTGGAACACTCCGAATGTGCGTAGAAGGAAATACACTGATGTATTCAGGAAATATTTGTGAATGTTTCGGAACTTTTGCTGGGAATATCCAGGCCAGTGCCATCTATTTTAGGAGATGACTGCTGAGAGACAGGGAATGTTACCAAGTCACATAATTGGTAAAATCATAAGAATTTTTCGTCAACATTTTAACTATCTGTAGAAAACAAAGTCAGGCCAACAATGATAGCCTAGCTGAAATGAAGGTCTTAGAACAGGCTTCAGAAAAGTCATGATATGGGGCTGGGCACATACTTCAGTGATAGAGTGCCCCTAGGTTTAATTCCCAATAGCAAAAAAGAAAAATTAGGAAAAGATGGCCAAATTTCCCCAAAAGGCCATTCAGCATGACAATAAATCTCCCTTTTGCTTTAATTTTTACCAAAAGGAACCTGAAGCCAGGTGCGGTGGTGCATGTCTGTAATGCCAGCACTTTGGGAGGCTGAGACAGGAGGATGGCAGGTTCAAACCCAGCCTCAGCAATGGCGAGGCGTTAAGCAACTCAGTGAGACCCTGTCTCTACATAAAACACAAAATAGGGGTGGGGATGTGGCTCAGTGGTTGTGTGCCCCTGAGTTTAATCCTCAGTACCAAAGCAACAACAACAACAACAACAAAAACAAAATATGGATATGCATTCATTAATACCCAAATAGGATACAGAAGTATCTTTCTGCCTAGGTTCAAAACCTGACTCCAGCACACCTACCTGGCTTTGGAGTCTGGGGTAAATTATCTTGCTTTACCATGCCACAGCTGCCATATCCACAAAATGAGATTCATAACAGTTCTTCCTCTGCAAGGCTGGTTGGGGATTATAGGAGACAGTGAGTGTAAGGGGCTAGCATAGTACTCAGCTCAGAGCAAACACTTGGTCAGCGTTAGCTTTTATTGTTGGGAAGAGAACAGTGAAAACCCAAAAGGTCCAGGGGAGATAGTACCTGAGATCTTTCATTTGCCTGGATTATTCCCATCTGTACATCATAATCAAGAGCTGTTGATGGCTATGAGTTCATTTATTTGACAAATAGGAGGTAGCATATTGGAATAATAAATAACCAATGTCGATACAGTATATTACAGTGTACAACAGAAACTTTCATTTCCATTTCCTTGAAAATGTATATTTTAAGCCGGGCGCGGTGGCTCAAGCCTGTAATCCCAGCATTTAGGGAGGCTGAGACAGGAGAATCGCAAGTTCAAAGCCACCCTCAGCAAGGGCGAGGTGCTAAGCAACTCAGTGAAACTCTGTCTCTACATAAAACTCAAAATAGGGCTGGGGATGTGGCTCAGTGGTCGAGTGCCCCTGAGTTCAATCCCTAGTACCAAAAAAAAAAAAAAGAAAGAAAATGTATATTTTAATTCTTTCTTGGTTTAAAAATTGTTTTTATTTTGTTTTGTCATGTTGGGGATAGAACCCTGCTAGGCAAGTGCTTTACCACTGAGCTCCACTCCCAGCCCCAAAGGTGTATTTTAAAGGAAATTCAAGACAGTGATTCTCAAAGAGGAGGTATCCTGGAAATTAACCCACGTAATCCTGGTCTCCTCCTACCTCCCACTGGCAACTTCCTCTGAGATTCAGTAACCTAAAAGGATTTAAAGATTTTTTTTTTTTTTTAAGAATCTGCAATAAAATATTTCCTTTGGCCAAGAAGCAAATTTAGAGTGATCTTTATGAAAGTACATGGCGTAGGAAGGACTTCTGGTCCCAAATGCAATCTTTTTGTCCAGAGTCCCTACCCTAAACAATCCTTCTCAACACAAAGGGCAACTAGCTCTCCACCTCTGGCAACAAAAGGCTGTCAGCAGAAAGGCTTTTTAAATCAAGAGCCAAAGAAAGCTGTAACCTGTGGCCTCAATCACCACCGGAAGAGCTGAAATGCTTTCCCCCTTTTGTAATGGAGAACATCTGTCCTACCAGGGGAACAGTCTCTCTCCCAGCAAGAAGTTTTACTTGTAGAAAGCAACATCCTTTCCTAACATGGTTTTTCTGTCTTCTGGATTAGGGAACCTGCCCTTTTCCAATGACTCTATGGCCAGAATCTACAATTTGCCTGAAGGGTTATCAACCTTGCTTCGTGCTTAAGCACCAGAGAGAAATAGGGCATGTGTAAATAAGAATACAAGGCTTCTTTCCCCCCAAAATTCTGCTGTGCTGGGATATTTTGTGCTTCTCTTTATAAACACAGTTTTTAGTCTAGTAGACACAGAACAAGAGGGCAAGGTATAGATGTCGCGTGGGGGTGACTCTGTGTATTTGATTAGAATGACAACCCAATCACATTTTGACTTCACCGGTATTTCTTTAACATGCATTGTAATTTTGTTTGTTTGTTTGTTTGTTTTTGGTGCTGGGGATTGGACCCAGGAATGCTTCAGCACTGAGCCACATCCCCAGCCCTTTTTATAGTTTATTTTGAGACAGGGCTCTCCCTAAATTGCTTAAGGCTTCTCTAAATTGCCAAGGCTAGCTTTGACCTCACAATCCTCCTGCCTCAGCCTCCCAAACTGCTGGGATTACAGGCATGTGCCACCGCTCTCAGCAGCATGGATTATTTGATGTGGTTTGCACACTCATCAGGTAAATAAAATTCAAGAAAACATTGCACAGTCAAGAAGGTGCAATTTGGAGCATACAACAAGGCACCAGCTGAATACAGTGGAGAAACTTCCATAATGCTGGCCCCTGGCAATTCAACGCCCTATATAATCCTGGTCTGCCTTTTCTTGCCACCCAAGAAAAGAAGTACTGTGACCTGCAATTTCTTTAAAAGTCCAGCATGAAACATGTTCCTACTCAATTTTGGAACACTACTCTTAAGTGCATATAAAGACACTGGCTTTCTAGCTTGGCTTGTCCAGGTATTAAAATGCAAGACTGAAGCTTGGCCATTTTACTGGCTTGTTACTAATTACACAATATATTAAGACACCTTTGAGAAGATCGGATTACTAGAAAATGTAACATTTAGGTGGTGGCCACAAGTCAAAGGGAGCAGAGAATGGGAGGTTAGTGTTAATGGGTAGAGCATTTCAGTTGGACAAGATAAAAGGTTTGGAGATGGATGATGGTTGCAACATATGAAGGTACAAAATACAACAGAACTGTATTCCTTAAAATGGTTATAATGGGCTGGGCGTGGTGGCACATGCCTGTAATCCCTGCACTTTGGGAGAATGAGACAGAAGAACCGTGAATTCAAAGCCATCCTCAGCAAGGGCAAGGCACTAAGCAACTCAGTGAGACCCTGTCTCTACATAAAACACAAAGTAGGGCTGGGGATGTGGCTCAGTGGTAGAGTACCCTGAGTTCAATCCCCAGTACCAAAAAAAAAAAATGGTTACAATGGTAAATTTTATGTTATGTATATTTTATCACAATAGAAACATTAATAGCCTAATAACACACAGAGAGGTATGATGTGAAGGGGAATAGAAGAGAGAGAAAAACACAAAAGAAAATTGGAAAAAGAATTTTTTTTTTTGGAACTGGAGATAGAACTCAGGGGCACTCAACCACTGAGTCACAGCCCTATTTTGTATTTTATTTAGAGACAGGGTCTCACTGAGTTGCTTAGCACCTCGCTGTTGCTCTTTTGCTGAGGATGGCTTTGAATGAGAACCTCCTGTCTCCACCTCCCCAGCTGCTGGGATTGCAGGACTGCACCTGGTTTAGAAAAAGAAAAGAGGGCAGGTGGTGGAGAATGCAGGGCATAAAGAGAAAGGTGGGCTGAGTGCTCCCTCCTACCTCAGTCACGGAGAAAGTCCTTCACTCAGAAAACTTTGACAGAGAGCTTGGAGTGAGAGGGTGCTTTGCTGTATACAAGGGCACAAACTATGGCAAACAAAGACAGTCAAGCCATTAAAAATGACCTGCAGAGGTGGTGGGTGTGAGTTCAGTGGTAGAGCACCTGCTGAGCATGTGGGAGGCCCTGAGCTTAACCCCAGCACCAAAAAAAAAAAAAAAAAAAATTAACTTCAAAAAAAGCCAGGCGCGGTGGCGCACGCCTGTAATCCTAACACTTTGGGAGACTGAGACTGGAGAATTGTGAGTTCAAAGCCAGCCTCAGCTACAGTGAGGCACTAAGCAACTCAGTGAGACCCTGTCTCTACATAAAACACAAAATAGGGCTGGGGATGTGGCTCAGTGGTCGAGTGCCCCTGAGTTTAATCATCCCCAGTACCAAAAAAAAAAAAAAAGGAAAGGAAGAAAGAAAGAGGAAGCAGCCCAAAATCCATCAACTTGTGAATGGACAAAAAAATTAAAAGGACAACCCAGAACTGCAGGCATAGCCCAGTGGTAGAGCACTTGCCTGTCATGTGCTAGGCCCTGGGTTTGATGCTTAGCATCACAAAACATCAGGGGGGGAAATAACCCAAATAGCAGCATACTCATAAAGGAAATATTGGTCAATACGAACAGGAGTGAAAAGGACAGTGACAGGAGCTATGCCATGTATAAACTTCAAAAAAACAACAAAACAAAACAAACCTGCTAAGCCAGACACAAAAGACCACAGGTTGCATGACTCCACGGCCTGGGGTTGGAGGAGGAATGGCCATGAACTGAAGAGGGACCGGAGGATCTTGCTAGTGATGAAAATGTTCTAGAACTCGTGATGGTTGGTAAATCTGCTAAAAATTATTGAATCGTATACTTACATGGGCGAACTTCACAATATGAAAACAATATACATCAGTAAAATTGTATTAAGAAATACAGATATAAGAAATACAGTGCTATACAGATTCAATGCAATCCCAATTAAAATCCCAAAGTCCTTTTTTTTTTTTTTTTGGTACTGGGGATTGAACTCAGGGGCACTCAACCACTGAGCCACATCCCCAGCCCTATTTTGTGTTTTATGTAGAGACAGGGTCTCACTGAGTTGCTTAGCACCTTGCGGTTGCTGAGGCTGGCTTTGAACTTGCGATTCTCCTGTCTCAGCCTCCCTAAGTGCTGGGATTACAGGCTTGTGCCACTGCGCCCGGCTCCAAAGTCCTTTCTTATAGAAATAGAAAAGGCAATCATGAAATTCATTTGGAAAAATAAGAGACCCAGAATAACCAAAGCAATCCTGAGCAAGAAGAGTGAAGCAGGAGGCATCACAATACCAGACCTTAGACTTTACTACAAAGTTATAGTAACAAAAACGGCATGGTACTGGCACCAAAATAGACATGTAGACCAATGGTACAGAATAGAAGATACAGAGAGTAATTCACATAAGTACAGCTATCTCATACTAGACAAAGGTGCCAAAAACATACATTGGAGAAAAGATAGCCTTTTCAACAAATGGTGCTGGGAAAACTGAAATCCATATGCAGCAAAATGAAACTAAACCCCTATCTCTCACCATGCACAAAACTCAACTCAAAGTGGATCAAAGACATAGGAATTAGACCACAGACCCTGCATCTAATTGAGGAGAAAGTAGGTCCAAATCTTCATCATGTTGGATTAGGCTCCGAATTCCTTAACAAGACTCCAAAAGCACAAGAAATAAAAGCAAGAATCAATAAATGGGTTGGACTTAAACTAAAAAGCTTCTTCTCAGCAAAAGAAACTACCAATGAGGTGAACAGAGGCCTACATTCTGGGAGCAAATTTTTGCCACATGCACATCAGATAGAACACTGATCTCCAGGATATATAAAGAACTCAAAAAACTTAACACCAAAAAAACAAACAACCCAATCTCTAAGTGGGCTGAGGAGCTGAATAGAAACCTTTCAATAAACAAATATATGAAGAAATGTTCAACATCTCTAGCCATTAGAGAAATGCAAATCAAAACTACTCTCAGATTTCATCTCACCCCAGTCAGAATGGCAGCTATCCAAAATACCAGCAACAATAGGTGCTGGCAAGGATGTGGTGAAAAAGGCACACTCAAACATTGCTGGTGGGACTGCAAACTGGTACAACCAATCTGGAAAGCAGTATGGAGATTTCTTTAAAAACTTGGAATGGAACCACCATTGGATCCAGCTATTCCATTCCTTGGCCTATACCCTAAAGATTTAAAAACAGCATACTACAGTGACGCAGCCACTTCAATGTTTATAGCAACGCAATTCACAATTGCAAAACTGTGGAAGCAACCTAGATGCCCTTCAATAGATGAATAGATAAAGAAACTGTGGTACATATACACAATGGAATATTATTCAGCAATAAAAGAGAATAAAATTATGGCATTTGCAGGTAAATGGATGGAATTGGAGAACATCATGCTAAGTGAAGTAAGCCAATCCCAAAAAACCAAATGCCGAATGTTCTCTTTGATTAGTGGATGCTGATACATAAAGGGGCTGGGAATGGGGAACATAGGAGAAATGGAGGAACTCTGGATGGGAAAGGAGGTAGGAGGGGGGAGGGAAAAGGAAAGGGGTGAAGTAAAGATGGTTGATTGAGATGGTCATCACTACCCTAGGTGCATGTATGAAGACACAAATGGTGTGACTCTATCTGGTTTGCAACCAGAGAAATGGAAACATTGAGCTCTATATATGTACTATGACTTGAAATGCATTTAAATAAATTAATTAAAAAAGAAAAAAAAGAAAACCAAAGCAGAAAAAAAAAGGGAAAAAATAAAGAGAGAAAAAGAAAGGAGCTATAATTTAGAGCTGCTAAGTGAACAACCAGACACAGAGGAAGTGGCCTTCCAGGGGAAGCCAAGAAGTGGGGCAGCAAGAGAAAGACCCTGAGGTGAGAACGGAGGCAGTGGGTTTGAGAAAAGCCTGAGATGGGCCTAGTGCAGCCAAGGTGAAGGTGGGTGCGCATCTGCTTACTGAATGCAGTGCGGATTGCACACACGTGTTGGACACTGCGCCAAGCCCTGGGCATGCTTGCTCTGATGGAAGTGGCTTCCTGGCAGGGGAGACTGGATATTATGCAATGACATCAAGGTTCTTTATGTGTCTGGCTATGGAAGAGAAGGACCAGCGATGCCACACAGAAACTGCTGATGAGGGGGGAATATCAGAACCAAAGAAAATTAACCAAGGGTAGGAGAGGAGGAACATCCAAAAACCACTGATGCACTGATCAAAGCCATGCTGTTTTTTCTTCCTCCCTCCCTCCTTCCTCTCCATTCCCATCTTCTTTCTTGCAATGCTGGGGATTCAAGAGGCCATAGGCCAGGCAAGTACCCTAGTGCTACACCCCCAGCTCTTGTCTTTTGTTTTTAAATATGGAATGCTTCAGGAATTTGCATGTCATCCTGATGCTGGGGGTGGGGGACTCAAAATATCCAGTCTCTAGGAACAAGTTGGACAAACAGAGACAGCAGCAGGAGGTTCATTCATGTGCACAAACCCACTCTGACTTAGGGAGGTGCTAAGACAAGGTTTTCCAGAAGCAATCAAAGTCACCAGTAGCCCTAGTAAAAATGCTAACTCGCTCCTCCCTCCCTCTTTCCCTCACTTCCTTCCCTCTCTCCCTTTCTTGTGATGAGGTCCTTCTATATTGCCTCGTCTGGTCTTAAGCTTCTGGGATGAAGTGATTCTTCCGCCTCAGTCTCCTCAGTAGCTGGGACTATAGACACACTTAGCATTTTAAAATGCTAATTCTTAGCTGGGTACAGTGGCACTCCAGAGGCTGAGGCAGGAGGATCTTAAGTTTAAAGTCAGCCTCAGCAATTTAGTGAGGGCCTAAGCAACTTAGTGTGACCCTATCTCAAAATAAAAATTAATAAATAAAAAGGGCTGGGGATTTGGCTCAGTGGTGAAGCACTTCTGGGTTCAATCCTAGGTACCTCTTCCCTCACCATAAAAAAAAGCTAATTCTTGGGGCTGGGGATATAGCTCAGCAGTAGCACTTGCTTAGTATGAGGGAGGCCCTAGGGTGATCCTCAGCCCTAATGCCCCCACAAAAGGTGCTAATTCTTTTTGGGGGTGGATAGGGGAGCGGTATGAGGGATTGAACTTAGGGGCACTTTACCACTGAGCCACATCCCCAGCCCTATTTTTTATTTTATTTAGAAACAGGGTCTCATCGAGATACTTAGGGCCTCGCTAAATTGCTGAGGCTGACTTTGAACTAGTGATCTGAGCTGCGAGGATTACGGGCATGTGCCACCATGCCAGCAAGATACTATTTCTTAAACTCCTTCCTTTTCCCCTCCCTCCCTCCCTGCCTGCCTTCCTTCCTTCCCTTTCACTGCAGATGATTTCATAGTCGGGCAAATTTTATGAAATACTGATCCATACCTTTTATTTATTAATTAATTAGCTCACCAGTGTCTGGACGAGCAGCAAAACAGAGTAAGATGCAATACAGAAGTTGCCCTGAAATATGACTACCTGTTTCTTCTAGTGAGTGGTGATGATACAAACTGAAAAAGACTACTGTTCTCCTAAAACAAGAGAAGGTAAAAATAAGCCGGTTGCAGTGGTGCACACTTGTAATCCCAGTGGCTGAGGGGGCTGAGACAGGAAGATTGCGAGTTCAAAGCCAGCCTCAGCAATAGCGAGGTGCTAAGCAACTCAGTGAGACCCTGTCTCTACATAAAACACAAAACAGGGCTGGGGATGTGGCTCAGTGGTCAAGTGCCCCTGAGTTCAATCCCTGGTAGCAAAAAAAAAAAAAAAAAAAAAAGATGGTAAAAAGAGCTTTGTAAAGGATGAGCAGGGTGAAATCAGACAGTAGCGATGGATCTGCATCATGTCGGTTCATCAACCTCCATGGCCTTAGTAACCAAGAGTAGGTGAGGACTGGGGTGGAGCTCAGCGGTAGAGCGCATGCACAGGCCTGTGTTCCATTCCCAGCACTTCAAAATAAATAGAGAGTAACTTAAACAAAACAAAAATAGGTATGACTCTTGGAAAAGTCCTAGTATTAGTCTCCTAGTGCAGCACAAACCAAGTGACACAAACCTGGAGACTTCATACAACAGAAATTTACTTTCTGAGTCCTGGAGGCCAACAGTTCAAAGTGTGGAGCTACATTCCCTCCTGGCTCTACTGGAGACTCCTTCCTTGCCTCTTCTGGCTACTGGTGACACCATTTGTTTGTTAATTTGGGGGTATTGCGGGGATGCTGGGGATGGAACCCAGGGCCTTGCATACACTGAGCAAGCTCCCTGCCACTGAGGGATACCCCCAGCCCTCTGTTGGTTTTTTGGCTTGGGCTGCAGAACTACAATCTCTGCCTCTGCCTCCTTACATGGCCTTCTCCATGCATATCCATTTCCTTCTCTTTTATTAGGACACAAGCCATTAATTTAACATCACCCAGTTAATGTGGAGTGATCTCAAGATTCTTAATTATATCTGTGAAGACTGTTTTTCCAAATAAGGTCACATTCATAGGTACCAGGAGTTAGGAGTTAGACATCTTTTTTGGGGTGGGGGAAGTGGTGTTTTGCAATTCAGCCCACTACAGTGAATCATTTAAATATGTCAAGCAGCCCGCAGGGTAACTCAGGGGCAGAACACTTGCAAGGCCCTGCACTGGACCCCAGCAGCCCTTCAAAAAATAAAGTCAAGCAGGC
>PVHX01028652.1:0-17851 GCA_004024805.1 Geosciurus inauris
GTGTATCTATCAGATCTCCATCTGCTAAATAGCCCATTAGAACCAGACTGTCTCATAAATGGAATTTCTGCTGTCAACATCTCTTGCTACTAAATTTTAGCAGCTGCTCCTAATTTTGGTAGTTTCAATTCATCCTGTTATAACCACTGTTTGCCTTACTCATTACCTGAAAGATGATATATAAGGTCCCTGTTCATACCATTTTTGGTCAGATTTCTTTCTGGTTTCAGAAGAGCGGACAAGGTAAGTCTTCATACCCTAAAAGTCTGGGTTGATGAGACACCCCAATAAAGCCATGTCCTGAATCTATTACAGACTTATCCTGGATCACAGTGAATCTTTAAGTAGACAGAGTGATCAGTAATGGCATGGATAGTCCAAACTTTCCTAACTCCAAGGGACTCTTGATATTCCACATCACTTCCTAGTTCTAGTCTAGTGTTTCATTCTCATTTAAGATCATATTGGGAAAGGAAAACTAAACCAGAAATTAATTTCCAGTGTAGGCTTAGTGGCTAATATTGTTGTAATATAATTTCATCTCTAGAAAAAAAATATCTACCCTGTACTTAGTTCAATTCTCTACAAAAGCACACAAAGAATAGGTTTTTGAATGGAAATTTATCAGATGAAGAAAACTGAATAATTTCTCAGTGGAGTAAAATCACTTGTAAGATATTAAGGAAAATGCCACATTTGGGAGAATGCTTCTTTATATGACTGTCACAATCTCAGCAGTCAGGAAGTAAATAATTTCCTCATTAGAAACATTGGAGTTGACTTCAAAGAAAGAGATGAGTGGTTGAGCAAATGGTGATCTCTATCTGCCTACAGCTAAAGTTCTCAGCCAAAGGCATTGGTGAACTCAGTTGTACTGCCAGACCTCATGCATCTGTTATGTGACACAGGAATCTGCTCCAAGACTCCAGTTGAAGGTTATGGTACCTCCCAGGTATCAAAACCAGTCTAATTAGGAAACTGAAATGGTGAAGAAGATAGCAGGTCGTTTTGTCACCAATTTCACTTATCAGACTATTCCTCATGGGTGTACAGAATCACTATGGCACACAATCACTTATTCAAAAACTACTAAGAACCATTGATGTTCCTGGCATTGTGCTAGCCACTAGAATGGTTTTGTTAATATGACACAGTCAATGTCTCCCCACCCCCAAAACTTACAATCTAGTTGAGAATTAGGAAAAAATAAGACTTGAGCTGCATGGGCCCAAACTCTACCGAAAGGCTGCTTTTGAGGGAGAGCCAAATGACAGATGGACCTTTGGTGGCACAAGCAGGAAATCATTGCTCCTGAGACAGGAGTGGGAAGAGTTTGGGAGTAGGTGCTATTATTTATTTAAATCACCTAGGTATTCCTGAGTCTAGAGATTTGAGGATTTTATTAAACTTGAACATGATGGAGCAAAAAGACTGCCAGACCCAAAAGCCAGAAAACATGTGGGCTAGTCACCACCAGAATACCTCTTCCCCTTACTATTGACATTTCTTAGAAAAAGTTCTCAAAAAAAACTCTGGATCTTAGTTGTTTGATCAGTGAAATAGTAATAATAACACAGGCAGGCCTCAACTTATGATGATTTAAATTACAATGCTTTGATTTTATGATGGTGGGGCATGCATTCAGTAGAAATGTACTCTGCATTTGGAATTTGGATCATTTTCTGGGATTCTGCAGGGCATTATGTTGCTAAGCTATGATGCTTGGCAGGTTAGGTGTATTAATACAATATTGACTTACAATATTTTCAATCTATCATGGGTTCATTTGAATGTAACCCCATTGTAAGTTGAACAGCATCTTATTATGCTTCCATGAAGATATAGGATTGTGCTACCTGATATCTGGAATTTTCTTTCAGCTCTCAAGTCTGTGACAGTATTAGTTCTGCTTTTCTCTATAGAAAAAGGCAACGGAAGCACACATTTCTGTAGAAGTGCATTTGCTAGACTGAACACAGTTCCGATCTTTAGACATTTGGTCAACAGCTGACTGATCTATAGGGTCTTGTCCTAGATATTGCTGAGTTCACTTGAACTGAGGTTTTAAAATGTTCTCCAGATTTAAGAAAAAGATTTTTTGCCTAAATTTCTACCCACAGAATTTTTATATGTAAGCATATAAAATTTTGATGAATTAAACATGATTTTTAATAGGGTCATCTTTAAAGGTCTTTTGAAATGGGTTTGGTAAAGTGAAATAGACTCATGTCTATTTTTGAAAAATTATCTGGTTTGGTTTATAAAAATAATGGTGGATTTACAAGTATTTATTGAGTGTTTGGAGGAGGAAACTGAGCTTTATTGTAGGGGAAAAAAGAATAGAAACAGTCGTTTTTATTTTTAAGAACCTAACCATTTATTTGATATGAGGCATGCATCTGAGAACAATTACAGAGCCACTTGGCGATATGTTCTTTAATATGCTTTGAATTGAAGGCACACGTTCCAATTGTTGGCAGACTGAAGGGGAGAATAGACAAAGGAAGATTAAGTGGACCTTTGAGTCTTAAAGAAATTGATACAATGCTTTCCCAAGGCAGTTCCCAATATTCAAATTCGTTTAAAAGCCTTAAAACTAGAGCTGGCTACAAAAGTTATGGCTAGATCATGAGGACAGTTCATGGACTCATGGTTAACATTGGGAGCGTCAGCTATATGAGAGCAAGAGTAGAAAACTGAGGAAACATACTGGTAAGGAGAGATGTGAACCAGGTACATTGTATTCATTGCATCCACCACCCACGTCATTTCCCCATTACTATGTAGGGGACTGGGACTGGGAAAGGAATGGTAAAATTTCATTCGGAGTTGGACTTGTCCCTGGGTCTGTCTTGATAACAATCTCAGTGTGAGGTCTGGCCAATGACACAGGAGAACCGTGAGCAGGTCCTGAGCATGTCATCTTCATGCAGTCACACACTCAGTGGTAAAATAATAACCAGCTTAGATTGCTGTCCACTTTGATTATACTAGAAGCACAGTGGTTGAGGCAGGCAATGGATTCCAAGTGTGGGAGACAACTTGTCTGTGTTTCTTATTCCCTAAGTAGTTTTTATAAATTTCTCTGGCCAGAGGGAAACAGCAGAGCAGCTTGAAAACTATATAAAGCAAATGTGTAATGGTGTTGGCAGTGCTCTGAAAGTAGCTACCAAGAATGCATCCTACAGGGAGGAATGAAGAACCAATCCCTGGTTGAAACCTGTTTTGAATGGAAAAGCTTTTAATAGATGAATTCTCCATCAATAAGTTTCTGCTTTCCATTCACTTGTCACCATGCACTATTTTATTTGTGAACTATTCTTCCATATATGTACGTGACTACTTTGGGAAGCAGTGGAAATTTATGCTTATGAAAACGGTGTTTTCCTTTCTTAAAGAGTGAATAACTATTTGACTGAACACTCCATACCTTCTTTTCTTGCCTCAGGACCATCACTGGCTACATTTAGTAAGTAATATGCGTTTCCTCTACATGGTTTCGAGAACCTCATTGCCCCAGTTCTGTCTTTCCTAATTAAGAATCGCATGCGCATGTATTTTAGCACATAAATAGAAGAACTGGGCTTTATGTGCTTATCAGCTGCCTTGCACAACTTTTGTAAAAGGTGAGTCACTAGGCCATTCTCAGGTAGTCTTCAGACTTGTCAGATCAGGAGATCACCCCCCACAAGCTATCTTCTCCCACTCAGACTTCCTGTTCTCCTTATTTCTGAAGATGACTCCAGCAGCAGTTCTTGCCTGTGGGCCATGAACTCCTATGAGTGGGAGGGAGATGCAGTTAATTGGTAGGGTGTATAAATTCATATGAAGCATTGGAAGGACAATATGCTGCAGCCAGATGTGTCCTATTTTCCAAAAGTACATAGAAATTTATGTAGTATGTATGTGTACATTATATATAATATACATATGTACACGTGTTTATAATTATCTTTTTAAATGTTGCTAAATTTATGGTTTTAATCACAATCTGTTTCTTCAACCAGCAAATGGTAAAATCACAAAATTATTGCATGTAAGGCTGTGAACATTTTCAGGTTAAAGAAAAGGTTTCATAACCAAAAAATATAGATTTGTTTTACCTGAATTCAAAACTGTTTAAAGTACTTATGTCATTCACCACCTGGGGCATGGATTTATCATATTTGATCAATTTATTATCCTTCACTTTTCAAATTGGAAAGACGTTAAATTTCCCCAATTTTTGTATATCACTGTTTCCCATTTTAAGTACCAGGGATATTTTCTTGATGTAAACATGTATTGTCCCTGATGCAAAGAAAAATGATGCTCCTGTTCATTATTTACTACGTTTGGCTACTGGTGTTAGATAGAACTTGCTGGCCAATTGATGGAAGTATTCTTCTATTTCTGATTCACTTTGAATTAGCCCAAATCAGAAATAGTTGTTGAGTTTCAGAAATATCTTTTTAGTGTCTATATAGATATACATGAACTTGTGTACTTGATCTAGTGTTTTAATGGATTTGATTATAGGAAGCCATTCTTATTTTATTCTTCCCTCCTTTTTAAATTTCAGCACTTGATTTTTTATCTTTTATTTAAAAATTCACAAGTGAGTTTGGTTGTAGTTTCCCTTTTTCTTAGTTGATACATCATCAAGTTTTGCTATCAGGTTCATGACAGTGTCACAAAATCAGTATGAAAGGTTTCAGTCTTTTTCTGGTTTAGAAACTGCTGACATGTACGAGGCAGTGAATCACAGTGGCTGAGCCCATGGATTTTAGGGGATATATACAGACCATAGTTCAAATCTCAGCTTGTTCATGTGCCAGTTTTGTAATACTGGATAAGTTATTTAACATCTTTGAGCATCAGTTTTTACTTTATTTGGTTATATATTCCTGTGGTAAGAACACTTTGCATGAGATAACAAATATTTAAGTGTAAAAGGCATTATTGTTAACTATTAGTGCGATGTTGTACAACAGATCTCTAGAAGTCATTTATCTTGCTTGACTGAAATTTTATGCCTGTTGTTCAGTAACCCTTCTTCCCCTCACCATTGCTCTATTCTTTCATTCTACAAATTTGACTGTATTAGACACCTCATCCAAGTTGAATCATGCAATACTTGTCTTTCTGTGACTGGTTTACTTAGTATAATGTCTTCAAGTTTCACCCAGGTTGCCTCATATTGCAAATGCTGTCCTACTTTTTCAAAGCTGACAGTATTCTATTGAATGCATATATGCATTTTCTTTATCCGTTCATCTGTCCTTACACATTTAGATTTTTCCCATATCTTGCCTGTTGTGAGAAGTGTTACAGTGAACACAGGAATGCAAATATCTCTTTGAAATCCTGATTTCAATTCTTTTGGGTAAATACTCAGAAGTGGGATTTGCTATATCATATGATAGTTCTATTTTTAAAAGTTTTTGAGAAACTTCATACAATTTTTCATAATTCTTTTAATTAATATTTTCACAATAAACAGTGTGCAAGGTTTCTAATTTTTCCACATTCTTGTCAACACTTGTATGTTTTATTATTTTAATAGTATCTATTCTGAAAGGTATAAGTTGATATCTCATTGTGGTTTTGATTTACATTTCCCTGATGATTAGTGACATTAAGATTTTTTTGATATACCTTCTGACAATTTGCATATCTTTGGAGGAATGAATGTCTATTCGAGTTTTTAGCCTATTCTTTAATCAGGATGTCAGTTTTTTATTGTTAAGTAGTTTCTTAAATATTTTGGAGATCAACCCCTTTTCATATACATGATTTACATTTTCTCCAATTCTTTAGGTTTTATTTGTACTCTGTTGACTGTTTCTTTTTCTGTACAGAAGCTTTTTCATTTGATGTTGTTCTGCTTGATTGTTTATCTTTATTGCCTCTGCATTTTGTATCAACCATGAAATCATTGCCAAAGCCAATGTTATATAACTTCCTCTATGTTTTCTTCTAGAAGTCTTGTAATTTCAGATCTTATATTTAAGTCTTCAAAGCATTTTAAGTCAATTTTTGTGTATAATGTAAGATAAGAGTCTGATTTCATTTATGTGAATATCCAGTTTTCCTGACTCCATTTGTTGAAGAGATTATCCTTTCCCCATTGTATATTCTTGGCATTTTTATTAAAGATCAGTTGACCAGTTGGATTTGTTTCTGGCTATTCTGCTTCTTGATCTATATGTCTATCTTTATGCCAGCACTATACTTCCTTTCTTTTTCTTGGTACCAGGAATCGAACCCAGGGGCACTTAACCACTGAGCCACATCCCCAGTCCCTTTTTACATTTCATTTAGGGACGGGATTTTGCTGAGTTGCGTAGGTCCTCGCTAAGTTGCTGAGGCTGGCTTTGAACTCGTGATCCTCCTGCCTCAGCCTCCTGAGCAGCTGGCATTACAGGTGTGTGCCACCATGCCTGGCCACCATACATTCTTAGTTACTGTAGTTTTATAACCTAGTTTGAGATCAGGAAGTGCGATGTTTCCAGCTTTATTCTTCTTTTTCAAGATTAATTTTTTTAATCATTCCACATGAATTTTATAATTGTGATTTCTACTTCTATAAAAATGCAATTAGAATTTTGATAGATATTATATTCAATCTATAGATTGCTTTGAGTAATATGGACATTTTAACAATATTTTCTTCCAACCCATAAACATTTGATAGTTTTCCATTTGTTTGTGTATTATTTAATTTCTTTCATCAATGTTTTGGGAAACAGTTGAGGTTTATGCCTAGTTATTTCCTGCTTTTGGGTGTATTTGTAAATAAGATTGTTTTCCTAATTTCCTTTTCACATAGTTTGTTTTTAATGTACAGAAATGATACTGATTTTGTTTTTTTTTATTTTTGTTTTTTAAATTTTTTATTTATTTGTTCTATTTAGGTTTACATGATAGCAGAGTGCAATTCATTGTACACAGATGGAGCACAACTTTTCATTTCTCTGGTTGTATGTGATGTAGAATTACTGATTTTGTTTTTATTTTGTTTTATAGTGCCAGAGATTAAACCCAAGGCCTTGCTAATGCTAGGCATGCACTACGCCACTGCGCTCAGTTCCCAGTCCCTAAAACTGATTTGTATACATTGATTTTGTATCCCATAACTTTCCTAATTTTTGTATGAGTTCTAACAGAATTTTTTTGTAGAAAGTTTAGTCTTTCCTATATATAAGATCATGCAATCTGCAAAAAGGGACAATTTTATCTCTCCCTTTCCAATTTGAATGCCATTTATTTATTTATTGACTGAATTGCTCTGATTGGGACTTCCAGAGCTATATTGAATGGAAGTAGTAAGAAAGGGCATCTTTTTATTATTCCTGATCTCAGAAATCAAAACCAACTTTTTAGTTTTTAACATTGAATGTGATGTTAACTGTGAGCTTTTCCTATATGACCTTTATTATGTTGAGGTTATTTCCTTCTATTTTTAATTTGTTGAGGGTTCTTGTTATGATGTGGTGCTGAATTTTGTCAAATATTTTTTTAAAAATCTTCTGAAATGGTCATGTAATTTTAATCATTTATTTAACGTTGTGTGTCGCATTAATTAATGTCATATAGTGAACCATCCCCACATCCCAAGAAAACATTCTGCTTGGTCTTGATGTACCTTCTTTTTGATATGCTGTTGACTTTGGTTTCCTAGTATTTGTTTAGAACTTCTGCATCTATGTCTACCAGGGATATTGACCTATAGTTTCCTTTCCTTATGATGGCTCTGCCTAGCTTTGGAATTAGGGTAATGCTGGCCTCATAAAATGAATTTGAAAGTGTTCACTTCTCTTCAAGCTTTTGAGGAGTTTGAGAAATGTTGGCATCAATACTTTTTAAAAGTTTCATAGAATTCATCCATGCAGTCATCTGTTCGCACACTTTCCCTATGTTGGGAGGTATTTGATTATTGATTCCAAATTTCTGTACTAGCTACACATCTGTTAAGATTTTTTTATTTCTTCATAATTTAGTACTGATAAGGTTCTAATAATTATCCTTTTCCTCTAGGTTATCCGGTTTGTTTGTGTACAATATTTGTAGCAGTCTTATGATACGATCCTTCTTATTTCAGTAACATCAGTTGTGATATCATTTCTTCCACTTAAGATTTTAAGTCTTCTCTTTCTTTTCCTTCTTCAGTCCAGCTAAGTTTATCAATTTTATTGATCTTTAAAAAAAATTTTAGTTTCACTGATGATTTTCTACTATTTTTCTATTTTTTTTTTGTTATACTTTTTGCTATTTTGCTCCTTTTTCTAACTTTGTACTTTTTCTAATTCTGTTAGGTGTGAACTTGGGTTAAGTGAGCTCTTTCTTCTTTTATAATGTAAGCATTTATCACTATGAATTCCCTTTAGTGCTTTTTTTTCCTGCATCCTATATGCTTTTGTTCTTTACATTTTTGTTTCCATTTATTTTGAGATATTTCCTATTTTTTTAATTTCTGAGACCCAATTGTTGTTGAAAACTTCCATGTATTTGTTAATTTTCTATATTTCTTCCTGCTTTTGATTTCATTCAGTAGTCATCAGGAAAAATATTGCTATGATTTCAACCTTATTAGATTTATTAAAAAAAATTGTAACCTAACATGTACTTTATTCTGGAGAAATAACAGGTGTGCTTGAGAAGATTTTGTATTCTATTGATTTTTTTTTTTTTTTTTACTTTTTATTATATGTCTGTTAGGTCCATTTGTTTTATAGTGTTCTTCAAATCTTCTGTTTCCTTATTGATCTGTCTGAATGTTCTGTTCCTTCTGTTCCTTCTGCTCCCTTTAACAATTCTTAGTCCCATCTAGTGACTATGATCTCCCTAAGCTTCTTTTCATTGGAGAAAGTCTTTCTCTTCTTTATTCTTGTAGCAGAGTTTTTCTAGGTCTATTCTTCTTCTTTGGAAGCTCACACTCTCCCCTTCAGTACTTTGAATATTCCACCCTACTCTCTTAGCCTGCAAGCATTGCACTGAAAATTTACATGCAGTCTTATGGAATTTCTCTTGTATTTTTCAAGAAAAAATTTCTTTTTTCTTGCTGCTGTCAAAATTATCTCTTTTGTTGGGGTACTAAACCCAGGGGCATTGAGCTACATACATCCTTAGTTTTTTTATTTTTATTACTTTTTATTTTGATATAGAGACATGTTAAGTTGCTGAGGCAAGCCTGGAACTTGTGATCCTCCTGCCTCAGCCTCTTGGGTTGCTGGGATTATAGGAGCGTGCCACCACCCCTGATTGCCTTTGACTTTTGACAATTCAATCTCACAAGTTTATTTTTACTGGTCTTATGTAAATAAGATATTGAGTTTATTTTTAAATTGTCTACATTGTCTGTTTTCAAAATTATTTTTACTTTAAGCTGTATTAATCTACCTATGCTCTTTCTAAATTTGTATTTCTATCTTTTGAATAGAAAAATTTGGTCCTTTACTATTTCTGTTTTTGTTGTTGTTGTCATTTCTTCTGTGTTACTGGGAATGGAACTCACAGCCTCCTGCATGCTAGGCATGCACTGAGTTACATTTCTAGCACTATTTCTATTTTTCAAAAAAAAAATGAAATTATTTAAAGACCTGTACTTATCTTTCAGTACAGTTTTGAGTGTAGCTAACGAATTTTTCTATATAGTATTCACTTCTTAGTCATTTTGAATTATTTTATGATTTTAGTTTTGATATTGTTTTTCATCTGACAACTATTTAAGAGAATTATTTTAACTAAGTTTTCAGCGTTTTTGTTACCACTTTATAAATAATTTCCAGTTTTCTTGCAGATGTCAGAGAATAATCTCTAACTTTTGTTTTGGCAATTTTGAGTCTTATTTTTATTTAATAAATGATCAATCTGGTAAACATATTATTAGCAACAGAAAAGGAAGTACAGTATTTTTGTAGGTCATAGTTTTAAATATATGGACTATAGAAAATTGCATATAAAAATGAAGGAGAGACAAAAACTTTCCAGATAAATACAAACTGAGGGAGTTTCTTGTCACTAGTTCCAATTTATAAGAAAGAATACAGGAGTTAAAGGGACAAAATATCCAGGCAGAAGATTAATGAGGAAACAGGGGACTTGAATAATACTATAAACCATTAAACATTTTAAGTAACAGCAACACACACTCATTCACACGCACTCAGAGTAATTTATATAGTCAGTATAATTTAGAGAAAATTTTACTTTCTTTAATCTATTTTCTTTTTATTCTTTTCTATCTTTTGAATGGAAAAATTTGGCCCTTTACTATTTTTATGTTTTTGTTGTTGTTGTCATTTCTTTTGTGATACAGGGAATGAAACTCATTCTTTCTCTCTCCTTCTCTCCTATTTGGTGCTTCAAGAACAAAAGTAAATGCAACAAAACTTACCCATTCTCTTCTTGTTCTGTAAACTACTTTTTGCATTTATAATATTTTCTGTTATACACTTTTATGCCCTGAAGATGAATATCAATGATTATCATATCTTATTACTACTACAACTAATAATACAAATACCAAAAATAATCAACAATTTTTGAGCATGTGCCTTGTGGCTGGTCTTGAGTTAGGTATTTTTAGATGTATTTTCTTACTTAATACTCATAAAAACACTTGAAGACAGGGATATGTATTACTCCCAATAAGGAATATTGAATACTGTGTTATTCTTTTAAAAGCGCATATTAATTAAACAATGGTTTTGCTTTAGAAGATGCTTCTTCTCTTTGGCACTGCTTCTTTTATGTTAATATTGTGACTCTTGCTTTCTTTTTGTTTATGCTTACCCTTTATATCTCTATCTTTCAATAATTTATCTTTATGTTAATTAACATGATGTTAATATATAATAAGTATGTTTTCAGAATGTTTGTGGAATTATAGATCTTCTAAAATCAGTTTTTAAAACACATTGAATTTTACTTGTGATCTAATGGGAGATAGTTATTAAAAGAGTTTAACTCCTTTATATTTATTGTGTTAATGATATGTTTGATTTATATCTGACATTTAGTAGTTTTGTATTTTTAAGTTTTTTTTAAAGTTAATTTTCTTTTGCTTTTATAGTTGTCAGGTGAACTGAGTTACCTGATTAAACATACCTAAAAATTGGTTTGAAGAGTGTATATCTTGTTTTTATTCCACTTTTTATTGACATCTGGCTGTTCCTATAGCTGAGTGCACTCTCATTTCGGGCAGAATAACTGAAGTTTTGATTATAGCTGCTACTTACTAAGGCTTTACATTCAAGTGCAGCCCAAAGTAAATTCTGTTCATGCCTTTGCATTTCCCATTTTCTTGATGATGTCATTTGGACTAATTTATTCTTTTGAAAATTAAGCACATTTTTTACATTGTGTAGTTTTCAAGTTATTAGTCTTTTCCTAATCTTGCAATATATATTAAATGACATACCATATATAAACTGTTATATACACTGTGATACAATTTGGGAGAAGAAAGAGGAGCAAAATGTACTATCATTTTTTCTGCTTTTAAGACACTTAAAATATAATTGGTAGGGGTACTACATATACATCCATAAAAATTAAATAACTAAAAAAGTATATAAATTATGTCACCCAGAATCATATACAAATAAATGTCAAATGAGCAACATATACACAAAGAGCAGAGGTTAGAAATATTGTTTAAAGTAAGAATATTCAGATAACTATTTCCTGAGGGAGAAGGACCTCATCCCAAGGCAGGTGAAGAATGTGGTCTAAGATTTAGAGACAAGCAGATACATGGCATGTCCTTGAGTTGGCAGTCTAAGATCATGGTCTTATCAGGAGCTTCATGGAATTCAGAATGTTTAATGGGGTAACTAATATTATTCAAATATATTCTAATCACTTAGTACCTGTATTAATCTGTGTTCTCCAGAAAAAGTGAACAGATAATGTGTTGTATTGGTATAGGGAGAGAGAGAGTGAGTGAGAGAGAGAGAGAGAGAGAGAGAGATATTGATTGATTGAATAAAGAACTTGCTCATGTGATTATAGACATTGGGAATTCCCAAGATCTACAGTCTACAGGGTAGGTACCTCAGAGATGATATAATTCCAGAGTATGAAGACAGTAAAAGACCAATGTCCTACTTCTCAGATGGTCAGAGAGAGGAAATTTTCCCTGCTCTACCATTTGCTGTCATCAAACATTCAATGGATTAGATACAGCCCATATACATTGGGAAGGGCAATTTGCATTACTCAATTTACGTCAAATGTTAATCTCATCCAGGAACATCCTCACAGATACATCCAGAGTAATGCATTCCTGTCTTTTGAATAGAAAAATTTGGTCCTTTACTATTTCTATAGTACCAAATATCTTGGTACCTCGTGGCTCAATGAAGGTGATACATAAAATTAACCATTACTCAGAGAGCATACAGAGGCCCCTTAATTAAGGTGTAGGATCAGGAGCATATCAGAGAAGGATTTTATGAGCGCCAGAGGTGAGTCCAAAAAGACAAGTAGGAGCTTTTAAGCAGGTAAAGTTTTAAGGTTTTAAGTAGGGCAGGAAAACTGGGAAGTGTTTTCTAGGGAGAAGAAACCAAAGGTCTAAAGGCTTAGAGGTGCATGAGAGCATGGTGTATTCCAGACTTGTGGCTGCTTCACTGTGGCTGCCATATAGAACATGAACAGAGGAATCAGTTCATGGATTAGATACTGCAGACTATAGATCTTGGGAATTCCCAGTGCCCAGTTTCTTATTCAATTTTTTTCTCTCCTTTTCTCTCTTTCTCTCTCTCTCTCTCTCCCCCTCTCTCTCCTTATACCCATATAACTCATCATTGGTTCACTTTTTCTGGAGAACACAGATTAATACAGGTACTATGATCCCTTTATGCTTTATGTAGAGCATAAAGGGAGAAAGACTGGTCCAGATCATGAGCATTTTGGGTACCAGATTGAGGCTCTTGGACTTTATCTATAAGGGTATGGGAGCTTTAGAATGATTTTGAATAGTGCAAAGTAGGTAGGATAATTGAGAGCAGGGAGGGTGGTTGGGGAAATTCTTGGTTTATTTCAAATAAAAGTTATCCAGAGGGTGAATGGAGAGAGTAGCAGCCACGATGTATCTGGGAATAAGATATTAGAAGCTATAGCCTGGATTCCAAGTGGATGATGAGACGAAGAAGAAATGGAATAAAAAAATGATCTTTGAGATCCTGGCTTGTGGAAATGACTGATAACAGTTAATCACTATAAGATACACAGGAGGAAGAGAAAGTTTCCAGGCCAGGGGAGAGTTTGGGGATGGAATGTGAAAATTTCATATAGTCAGTACATATATACAGCTTCAAAGTTTACTAAATTTAGAATAATGGAGGCTTGAATTTTGGCATTTCTTTAAGATGTAATAGGTTTGTGACATCGGTAAAATTACTAGGTTAATAAAGTATGTATAAATGTACAGAATTGTTGATGAAACAAACTTTTATTTAGTTACCAATCCCATAAATGGCCAGACAATTGACAATGATAAAGTTTGTTTCAGTAACAAAGGCTTCCAAAGGAAGGGGGATTTGGATGCCTTTCAACAAAATAAATTCCTTTCCTCTCAGATGACATGTAAACTGATGTCATTTCTCATTCCATCAAGAGGCAAAAAAAAAAAAGAAAGAAACAACAAGAAATGAAAGAAAGATGAAACTTGCTCTGGTTTGCAGTATTCTAGTGATGGCATGCTTCCTCAAAGTCATCTAAAAAAAGACATTGTGAGCAAACTAGTGTTTCCTGTGCCAGAAATGCATGCCTGGCCACAATGCAAGCCTTTCATATTTGGCCATTTAGATAATGGTTTCTACATGAACTTTCATAACATTTATTTACTGGTATAAATGATTGGACCAACTGCTGTTGCAAGCCAGGAATCCAGTTCTCCAGCAGTTAGATTTCTCACTACATTATCTCAGCTTGATAAATGTTGTCCTGAAAGTAGTGTTTCCTGTCAATACTTCAGGGGCAGTGTGAAATGCCCTGGGCATGTGTGTTTGAATGTTTACAGTTCTGCCTGCTTGCGCAGCATATCAGCCTTACTTCATGAAGACCATGTTCCAGTTATAAATTTTTCAACTCCCCAGCCCCAATTTTTTTTGGGTGTATCAACCAAATTTTCCTTTCCCTCCCATCTGGCTGACTGATTCACACTCTTCTGTGAATTGTTGCAGAAGAAAAACAACTGGAGACTGCCAAATTCTGGAGACAAGGCGTTTTATATGCTTGTCTGGGCAAAATGGTAAAATGTGACTTGGGCTGCTCTGTGAATGAGGGTTCACCAGGGTGGGTGTGTTGATCATACAATGGAAAGAGATCCCCTTGCTATGATAGATTTCCATTGACATGGCAGAGGTGACTGATTTGGGGCCTGCCCCAGCTAGCTGTGCTCAGCAGAGTTCTGATTTGAACCCTCACCACCCCCTCTGGTTCCTACATGCTGAAGGGGGGCTCCCTCAGGTTGAGCTGGTTAAACTGGCTGAACCACAGCCTGTGGAGCAGTCTATCCCGGACATGGACTGTGGGTGGCTCCTGCCCTGGCAAGAAGCTGTGCCCACGTGCTTCATTGACTCCACTGTCAGGGCCATGCACAGCCAGGCAGAAGCAGAGCATTGCCACGGGTGGGGCACTTGGTGTCTGACCCTAGCCTGCTCCAGAAACCTGATTTCCAGAGCCCTCCCAACTCTTGGCTGACCTCCTACAGTGGACTAGGATTATAGAGCAACATTCAGGAGCATCACCTTTGGTGGCTAGAAAACGCAGACTCAGAAGCAACAGAGGAAGATGATGGAGAAAGGTAAATCATATATAATCTTAAAATAAGAACTGTATTTTTTTCATCAAATAATCTTATTGCCTGGAGGGAAAAAAAGAAAACAATGTCAGTAAAACAACAGAAGAAAAGGAAACAAGGAGAAAGCAGACAAGCAGCTTATTGCTAACCTTTGCTGCTCTTCAACCAAAAAGAAATCTTTGCTGTCCATGTGAACAGAGATGCTCATAATTGCAGAAGATGTGCAAATACCAGAGGACTCCCAAAGAGCTTCTGTTTCACTCTACAATTTAATTTAAACTTTACCTTTATCTGTGCATATTTGATGAATGGGGATAGAGAAAATGAGCAAAATCTCTGTTTTGAAAAATGGCACAGGAGATTGAGGTGATTTCCATGAGATGATATAAATGTTGTGATGAAAGTATGACAGAGACTCTGAGGAAGCAATCTGACAGACATCACATCCCTGGTGTCTAGCACAGGGCTTGACTTTGTGACATTTGTTTATATTTGTTGGAAGTTGTGTTTTGGGTGCAATCAACATGAATTTGAGCCATTTAAACACACCAATTCTTGAAGAGATTTTCATTTATTCCTTGTATTAATTTATTCAGTGGGGAGGTATTTATCAAAATTGCTACCACATGAGACCAAAAGTACATACATAATGAATGTCTATGTGATTCTAGCCTAAATTTTGACATTTTGTGTGGGTAATCCAGAAAGTGCAAATGAGGTGATACTGTGTACAGAGGTTATTTAGTATATTGAAGGATGAAAAGGTGAATCAATAATTGTTATTATTTGTGATGCTGGGAATCCAACCCAGGGCCTTGTGCATGCTAGGCAAGTACTCTACCACTGAGCTACATCCCCAGCCCTGAAACAATTGTTTATTATACAGAAGTTTGCTTCACTATTCAAAGATGTTATATAGTTCACTTCCCTAGGCCAATGAAGAAATGATCTAATTTAAAGATTATCGGTTGCATAGAATGACTCCAGAACATTCTAGAAAGTGTCTCTCTTCTTTTGAATCCCACTTGGGTGACTTGCAAGGCACTGTTCCTCTCTCTAACCTCTGAGATACTTCCTTTAGCGATGTGGATACTTCTTTAAGAGTGGCTTGGGTTGACTTTGTTTCCTTGCCTTATATCCACTCATTCTAAACATGTGTCATGAAACTTTAAGACAGGAAAGTGCAAAGAATAATACAGTAATGTCCCATGTATCACCACTCATCTTAACTAATGAATTATTACCAATAAAACTGATGCTCCTGTGTATCCATTCTCAGTGGCATCTCATTTCCTCACAATACCCAATGACACAACCACTATCTTAAATTGGGACTTGATAATTATCATTTCCCTATCATTCTTTGTAGTGATACTAAATACCTATGCATGCCTCATCATTATTCCATACTGATTTTTCTATGTTTTTATACTTGATACAAATGATATTATATAGTACATATTCTATAACTTATTATATCAGTATTTTTATTCATTATTATGTTGATAAAATTCATCCATGATGATAGTATTGCACTGCATGAAATTACACAATTTATTTATCCATTATGCTGATGGGCATTTAGTGTTTTAGCTAGGTATGAAATTATAAATTTAATTTATTTCCCATGGCCTTTGTGAGATCTGCTAATGTTCTAATTTTAATTTCTTTTTGATTGTCATTCTTTTATAATTTTGATGATGCTTTTCCTATGGCTATTTTCAGGATTATACATTTGTCTTTGGTGATCTATCAGTCACCATGATAAACATATCTGTCATGATATGTTTAGTTGTGAATAAAAAAATTGTTGGAGGGAGTTTCCTTCCTGAATCTGAGGATTTGTGGTTTTTATCAAAGACATATTTTTGATCATTGTATTTCAAAATATTGTTCCTCTATAGCTCCAAGTAGATGTACATTAAGTTTCATTTTATTTTCCATAACTGTTGTAACGTTTTCATATTTTTTATCTCATTGGCCCTATTTGCTATATTGCATAAACTTAAAACATTCTTTCTTCCAGTTTATTTCTTCTTTCATGTTTGGTCCAATTTGCTTTTAAACCACTTATTAATTTTTATTTCAATAATGCCTCTTTTCACTATATTTCAATGGTTATATTTTAATTTCTGTAAATCCAATTTGGTTCTTTTTCAAGATTTTTTTTAATGTTTTGTTGTTTCTCAAAAATGCCAATATATGACATCCTAGAGAGTATACTCTTGTGTTTTATTTCTACACACTATCTCTTGGTGGTCTGTTTCCTTAAGTATAATTTTTAGGTGAGAACTTATATTTTGATTGCTCAAAGTCTGGTTGGGCATTTGTTACTTTCACATTTGCTTCTGCCATGTACCTTGGTGCACTACCAAATTAGGAGAGCATTCAGTTAATACTTTAGCTGTAGCTTTCCAAACACTGACGTTTGTATAAATTTTGAGTCTTAAACTCATGAAATAGGCCTGTATTTAAAAATGCTAGGTGGATAGGGTTGGGGTGGGAAGGAAGGTGTGACAAGTTTAGAAAATGAAGTAGAGGGGGTGCCCACTTAAATTTGACTTTCACATAAACAAAACGTGAATTGTGTTTTCATATTAAATTTGTCCTATGAAGCATTTGTCTTGGATTTATCTGCCTACTCATGGCTGGGGGATGGAGAGGCTTTGTTTGGATAATCAGAGGAGAAGCTGATACAGATAAATGTCTGTATTATCTTTCATTGTAGATGAAGAGACATCCCACCCCACTTCCAACCCACCATTTCATGGAGCGTCTAGTTTTTTAAAGGTCTCAGGTTTTGTGGGCATGAAATTCCAGCAACCCTCCATGTAAAGCCCTGGCATCCTATTCCCCAGAGGTTCTGTCCCTGGGATGGGAAAATTTCATCAACAGTTACAAATCCAGCATTTGTTTTCCTCTATGGTTTTCTCCTTCGTTTTTAGTTAATTTGTTTGTTTAGTTGGTTCTTTTAGCTCCTAGGATCTTTCCTTTTTTTTCAAGTGAGATATGCATTAAGAAGGGTGTTTGTTGTATTTTATCCATTACAACACTGGAAGC
>PVHX01028653.1:0-17845 GCA_004024805.1 Geosciurus inauris
TAACTGAATGTAAAAGAAAACAAAGCACATCAAAATTTGTTGATGCATTTAAAGCAGTATTTATAATATTAAATATTATATTAAAATGGAAGAAATAGAGCTAGGCATAGTGGCACATACTTGTAAGCACAGTGGCTCAGGAAGCTGAGGAAAGATGATCATGAGTTCAAAGTCAGCCTCAGCCTATATCTGTTAAGAAGTATCTGAGGAATTTTCTTATGGTCATGTAACAGCTCTATATCTTGAATTGTGATGGTAGTTATTCAAATTGATGTACATGATAAAATTTCATAAAACAAAGAAAACAAAATAGAAATTGTAAATAAACACTACACTCTAATTGTTGGGGATATAAGTTAACAAGTCAGAAACCACAGTAAAAGTGTTCTGTGACTGAACAAATAATTAAATCAGAGGAGGATATTAGGAATCAGTCTTGTCACTGATCATTGTACATGATACCACAGATGAAACAGGAGAGAGCTCAAGTGAGATACAAATCACCTGTTGCAACAGGAATGAGGCTTCAGCACCACTCTCTAATGAAGTTCTTTTCCAAAAACTGCAGAAACCTGCTATTGAAAAGAAAATTGAAAATCTTTACAACAGATATTCTTCCCCTGGCCCTACCACGTCTAGGAGGGGACTGTTCTACAGATTCTTTATGTTACAACCTGTTGGATTACCTGGAATGAATATTCACAGAAAAGTAATGTCCGCTACTGTCCCCAGGTCACTTTTCAGTCCCATGTTCCCACTCTCCCTCAAGAAATTCATCAAAATTATTATTTAAGTTTTCCTACAGCTTACAGAGTTCAGTGGTTTCTGATCCAGGTAAGAATATCTTATAATTCGGATGTTTACTCTAATTAAGCCTAGCCATTCTTTATAACATTCCACAATTAATAATCACAATAGTGAGAAATCTGTTTTTATGTTTGAGAAAAACCATATGTGAAAAGAGATATTAATTATTGCATCTCTTTTTAAATTATCTAGCTAAACATGCACTCATGCAAAGTATCTATACAGGAGGTGAGTGAATTATTGTAATATATCAATGATCATTGATTAGATGTTCATAAATATATAAAACATGTTATAAACATTTCCATAGATACTTAAAATAAATTCAAAATGTGCTCATCTAGTTCTTAGGAGATGACCTTACACTGGATTTATATTAGTAAATATCATATTCAAAAAATATTATTTTAAAAAAGTGTTAATTCAAATGTGTGTGTGTGTGTATGTGTGAAGGGGTTTATTTGTCTTGGAGACATGCCCAGACATTTTTCTATAAATTATATATTGCACAACATTGGATTTTCAAAAAAGATATTTTCTGATTTTATGCTAAAATAGTTACACATCTTGATTTTTTCCCCTAAAACAAGCCAGGCAATGATTGCAGACCAAGCAATTAATCCATGTGACTATTATAATTGTATCTGTCCATTTATGCAATATTGTGAATCTGTTGATTATAAAAGAGCTACAGCAAAAGGAGGAATTTTTTAACCAGCTTCTTCTTTCAATGACGGACAATATTTAGCAAGAAGATTTCATTAATAGTGTGAGCATATGCATAAAAATTGAGGATTATTATCTGATGTTTACACAGGAAATTATATCCCTCATTCCTTTGACAAGGCATGATATAAAAATGGATTTAACACAAAGAAACTCACATGATATAACTTCCTCAGAGTAAAGAAGGGCATACATTTGACCTTCTGCAGTAAATATCACCATGTCCTAGATAAGTATACAAATGGGGAATAACAAAGATAAAGGAATGAAGGCCTTCAGTTGTGATGAGATATATTTGAATTTTTTTTTCAAGTCAAATTATACACAAATTTAGATATCAAAAGGTCTCCAATTTTCCAAAAAGCCTTCTATAAAGATAGTATATATCTGGTACTTTGTGAATTCATTAATTTATTTAATACAGCCAATTAAAATTGCAGCTCACCAAAATTGTTTCCTTTCCTTCTTGTGTATGCAGGTAGCTTAGATTTCTTTGTTTCTTTGAAGTTAGGAAATAATATCTTGAAATTAACTTTAGACCAATGGGACATAGTAAGAAATGATGAGTACAACTTCCAGATAAGTAAAAGACCTCATAAAAATCAGTCATAGTTTCTTTCACTTATTATTCACCCTTCTGTAAGTAGATTCGTGATTTTCAGAATAGCCTCAGAGGCCATATATTAATAATGGAAGAAAATCTTAATTATTAGTTCCAGAATGATAGAAAAAAAGGCCCTGTCAACATCAAATAATTATATTTTATTTGAGCCAAAAATAAATTTCTTATCTATTAACCATCAAATTTTCAGGTACATTTATTTCATGTAGAATAAAAGAGCTAATATTTTCATAATTGGTATATTAGTTCTATGATTTTCTAATCTGAATTTGATAATCACCAGATTTGTTATTTTAATGCTATTTTCCCAGCTAAAGACTTAGAAATGCTGTCAGGACTCAATTATTCTGAATGGACTATTCAGATTGTGGAGAATACATGCTATACTCATAGAATTTTTAGCCAAAATAAACTGCAGGGCAATATGTATTGACTACTTACTATATTTCAGCTTTGATATTAGGAAATTTTGCACATATTTTGTCATTTAACCTTGTTAAATGAATGTAGCTTCATTCTCATTTATTGATAGATATATTTTGTTCTGAAGCACAGAAAGACTATGTTGTCCAAAGTTGGTAACTGACATGTTGCAAGCTGTAATGTGAACTTAGATAATGTTACACAAAAAGTCAAGTTTATATTATTTATTATTAACACCTGCAGAACAAACCTAATCCATTAGAAATTCATTTATATGGGATATATGATTTTATAAAAAAACTAAATTTTTCTCTTTCAAAAATAATGCAAATTATTTGAGTGAGATTATGCAAATAATGTCTACCACATTTAAACAAAAAATCGTCATTGTGAATTCTGGAAACACTAATTAATAGGCGACTGAAAATTTTGTGTAGTCATTAAAATATAAGCATTTACTCTACCAAGTGATTAAAGCATAAATATTATTCTCACATAACATATAAATAAAGGGAAGTACAACGAAGTTTTCATGATTCAGACCAGAAACAGAGTAAAATTAAATCAGATCTAAGAGATAATTCTTTAACATACATTTGTAAATATTATTTCTCCAAATGAAAAGGAAATAGTTTTGTTTCACTACTCCACGCTGCCTACATAAATGTAGCTTTTTAAAAGTACAATCACGACATATTTTAGTGATGCTTGAAACTCTTGTGTAGTCAGCAATGTAATTGAAAATTCCCACATTAGGCAAAAATATTTTTTCATAATTTCTTAGATATTTAAGGTAATAAGTTTATTTGAAATTTTAAAATAGGGGCAAATCACTGGGTTTGTAGCTCAGCGGTAGAGCGCTGCCCTGGCATGTGTGAGGCCCTGGGTTACATCATTAGCACTGCCAAAAAATAAGAATACACAAATAAAATAAAATGAAATAGAACTATAGGGCTGAGGTTGTGGCTTATTGGTAGAACACTTGCCTGGCATGTGTGAGGCACTGGGCTCGATCCTCAACACAACAAAAAAATAAACAAAATAAAGGTTTTGGTTCTATCTACAACTAAAATAAAATTAAGAATAGAACTATAGGAAACACTCCTAGAATATTTTCCTGTTAAGAACAATATTTCTCAGCCAGGCATGGTGCACACTCCTGCAATCTCAGCGGCTCGGGAAGTTGAGGCAGGAGGATGATGCGATCAAAGCAAGCCTCAGCAAAAGCTAGGCACTCAGCAACTCAGTGAGTCCCTGTCTCTAAATAAAATACAAAATAGGGCTGAGGATGTGGCTCAGTGGTTGAGTACCCCTGAGTTCAATCCCCGGTACCCAAAACAGCAACAACAACAACAAAAACTGTTATTTCTCTTATTATTCTAACACTGTCGATTTAGTGTTTGTGCTGCTTTCTTATTTTAAAATCATTTGCAGTAATTAATGTTTTCTTTATGGATATGTGTCATGTAAGCATTTTGATTGTTCATGCAGTAAATATATCTTATTGATTTGAAATTACATATTGTATCAATAATGGATGGTGTACCTGATTAAACAGTATCAATGCAGTGTTGAAATATGTG
Source organism: Geosciurus inauris (assembly GCA_004024805.1). NCBI lineage: Eukaryota > Metazoa > Chordata > Mammalia > Rodentia > Sciuridae > Geosciurus > Geosciurus inauris. The sequence goes on from PVHX01028653.1 coordinate 4,162, forward strand.
AACCAGGTAAAATATATTAACATAGCAAGCACAGTATGATTGCTGTTATAGTTGGAAACACATGCTGATTTATAAATTAAAACTCATTGCTACTCCTCTTATCAGTCCAAATTCCAAATGTATCAAAGGGTTTTTTTCTGTCTTTTTTAATTAGTTGTGATATATCAAAAAAAACGAATTTATTAAATTTCATTTTAAAGAGAAATGATATAATGACTAACAGGCTTAACCCTGAGTAACCTGATATTATGCTTGTAATTTTCTCTGCTTCCTTCCAAATCTTCTATGTAAATTCCATTTTGAGAAAAGTAAACTTGAAACCATTTTGTCAAAACATGTGTGACATGCAGTTGCTAATTTTCTTCCTTAGGAGAGAGAACACAGAAGAGGAGAAGCAGCAGCATTGGAATAAAAGACAAACCAACATAGATTTGGATGGGGGAAAAAAAACATAAGTATCAGGGAAAAAAATAGGAAGACACATTTATAATTTTGTAGAAAATTAGGCTTTTATAAACATATCATAAAACTAAAAATCTTTGAAACAAAAAGTTATTTAGTTATACTTAAACATATCAACACAATTAAGTCCAAAATACAAGAAGCTGGGGGAAAAATGAAAAAGTGAGATCAAATATTTGGAATACTGTCAAGGTCTACTTTCCTGAATAAAAAAAAGTTCATAAATAATTAATAAAGAAGTTTTAATAAACAATGAGAAAAATGCATGAAATTCTAAAAATAAAAAATTAAAATTGCATCCAATCAAGAAAATTATTTTAAAACCAAGATAACAAAATAATTAATTTTACTGAAAGACTATTCTTCATCTTTCAATCTATGAACTTGAAAATGCAAATAAGCTTTCAATGACAAATTTCATTTTTTGGAATTTATCACACAAATATGCATGTCCATATAATTGATGGCACCCTTGTGCTAAGTCATATATTTCAGCATGATTTATAATATTTAAAAATAATTTGAAAAATTAGAAACAAAATGTTGTTGGACTTTAGCAATCAAGCAAGCATCCAAGAACAACAACACAACAAAATGAACAAAAACTCAAAATGGTAGAAAATTCCATGGAATTTCTGTTCACCAGTTTCCTGCCTCTCCCTGAGCCAAAGTTGAAGGAAAACTGCTTATTCCCCAATTTTTCCCTCAGGACAGAATGAAATCTACAAAACTCGTTTGTTCATTAGTTCATTCTGTTCATATGTTTGAGACACTTAGAAAAAAAAATGCATCAGTTATTTGAAAACCAAAACTACATGTTACTATAATTCACACAATATTGAAAAACATAATTTGAATAGCCTAAAACTATTAAGGAAATTCAGTTCATATTTACAAAAAAGAATTTCAAAATGTGGATGACTTCATTGAATTTTTTTATAGTTTAAAGTATTAATTTTAAAGATGTCACCTTTGGAATTAAAAGTATTAGATTCATTTAAGAATTTTTTTTTATCTTACAGATAGTTTTTAAAACTTCTAGCTCTGAAATTTTCTCCTTTATAAAATATTTTAATTTTATAGGTGATTTTGGGGAAGCATTAAGATGTAGGAGCTGAATTATTTCAGGATTTGTAATTAGTACTTTTTTGTTTTTTGTTTTTTAGTCTTTTTGTTTTTGTTTTTTAACAGAAGAAAATGAAGCTTACTGAAGCTCAATGACTCATCCATGGCCGTGTACTTGATAAGTGGCAGAAGTGGGATTTGAATCCAAGTTTTTCTTCTGTATCATATAGCAGTTACTGTATAGAAAAATAGCTAACCAAATTGCATTTATTGTTTTAGTCAAATTCATATCTAAAACCTCAGACATGGCCTACTATTCTTATATAACAATATCTATCTTTTGTGATATTAATAAATAGCAAAGAAGATACATTGTGTTCTTACTGTGAGTCTGAAAAACAGTGTTATCACAGATAACAATAATACTATATTCTTGTCCTCAGTTCCAATAACTTAGGAGCTATTATTCAGAACAAGAATCCCTCTGATTCAAATATAAAAGTATTCTATTTAGTTACAAACACAAAGATCTAAAATCCTACTTTTGAATAATTTTTGTAGAGTAAGAATCAGCCTACATGAGTCAGTGATAACAAGAATACTAACGTAGAAGTCTCTGTAGAAGTCACAGGGCTGACAAAATTCAACATGATGGAGGCATCTGCATAGACACAAGAAACAAAGCTATGCCCTTCCAGCTGTTAAGTTCTTGCAATGATTTCATTTTAAGTCAACACCTTTTCATGCCATATATATTCTCCAGTGTCTGCTTGATGAAATACCACAATTGCCATGGGGTCTACTTTCCTGTAGCCTTTTTAAAATAATTTTTTTTGGTTGTTGATGGACCTTTATTCATTTGTTATTTATATGTGGTGCTGAGGTTCGAACCCAGTGCCTCACGCATGCTAGGCAAGTGCTCTACCACTGAGCTACAGCCCCAGCCCCTCCTGCAGTCTTATGTAGACTTTGCTGCTACCCTAAAACTGAAAAGAATGTCTGCTATGGAGTACACTACCACTCCCTGGTATTGAAAAGTGTTTTCAGTGATTTGAACCAGACCAAATTAAAACACATGGCTTCCATACAGGAAGCACTGCCCTGCTCCATACTTTACACTTAGCATAGGGTGCAAGGTAATCCAGTGCTGTAATGTGCAAATGGAACTTGTGAGTCTTAGTCAATTTCCCAAAGCAGGTCCCCAGCAATACCAGCTTGTCCAGGGAGATATTGGCAGTAAACTTCAAAATCTTCTCACTCATGTAGTACACCTGGTCATTGTGCACCTTGAAACAGTAGATGCCATTTGGCCTGTTGACTAGCAGCTAAAGATTCTCCTCAATGTATTTGGCCATCTTCTCAAAGTTTACATGAGTCTCCTCCTCAGTCAAAGGCTACATTTTCCTGCTGAGTCAAAACACCGGATCCTCATGCCTAAGTAGCCAGAAGCTGAAGCCCATTTCACTGGAAAATTTTTTAAGAATACTTAAGGAACAATGAACAACAATCTTACATAATCTCCTTTTGAGAATAAAAGAAGCAGGAGAATTTCATGAATCACTTTGGTTAAACCAGTGCACATAAACCAAAACCAAACAATGGCATAACAACAACAAAAAAATTCTGACCAATATTTCTAAAGAAGTTCAAAATAAATGAAAAATATATATGTCTATGAATTGGAAGATTAAATAATGTAATGATGTTCATTATCCCACAAGTTCATCCCATCAAAATATCAGTAAGATGTGGCTGCAAGTTGGTACAACCACTATGAAAAGCAGTATGGCTATTCCTTAGAAAACTTGGAATGGAACCAACATTTGACCCAGCTATCTCACTCCTCCGTCTATACCCAAAGGACTTAAAATCAGCCACATCAATGACACAGCCACATCAATGTTTATCACAGTTCAATTCAAGCCAAGCTATGGAACCAATCTAGGTATCCCTCAACAGAGGAATGGATAAAGAAAATGTGGTATATATGCACAATGGAATATTATTCGGCATAAAGAATAACGAAATTATGTCATTTGCTGGTAAATGGATGTCACTGGAGAATATCATGGTAAGTGAAATGAGCCAGTCCCCAAAATACAAAGGCTGAATATTCTGATATGTGGATGCTAATCCACAATAAGGGAGGGTGGGGAGGGGAGGAATAGAAATCTACTAAATTAGACAAAGGGGAATTAAGGGAAAGAAGGGGAAGGGAAATAAGAAAGACAACAGAATGAATAGGACATAACTTTCCTAACCTTATATATGAATACACGGCCAGGGTAACTCCACATCATGTACAACCACAAGAACAGGATTCTAATTAGAATAAGTTATACTTCATGTATGTATAATATGTGAAAATACACTCTATTGTTATGTATATATAAAAAGAACAAATAATTTTAAAAATCATAATATATACCTAAAAAATTAAAAAATAAAAAAAGTGTGAAATGGAGCTGGGCATGGTGGTGCATGCATGTAATCCCAGCAGTTTGGGAGGCTGAGACAGGGGAATTGCAAGTTCAAAGCCAGCCATAGCAACATAGTGAGGTCCTAAATAAATTACTGAGACTTTGTCTCAAAATAAAACAAAAAGTGCTAGAGTAGTGATGCAGTGGTTAAGCATCCCTGGGTTCAATCCCTGGTTCCCTCCCCCCAAAATAATGATAATTAGGAATAGAATTTTATTACTCATGTATGTATGGGAATACCTATTTGGTAGACTGAAATTACCAAGGCCAAAGAGGTCAGCAAGACCTGTGCACACAATGACTTTAGACTGCCCATGTTGAAGTCCCAACTCTGCTACTTGCCAATATTGTGTTGGCTGAATTACTCTTATCTATAAAATGTTATAACAAAGCCTAACTCAAATCACTGAAAATATTCAATAAAATAGTTTACAAAAAAAATCAGTGTAAGAGCTGGGTATGTAGCTCTGTGGTAGAGCGCTTGCCTAGCCTGTGTGAGGCACTGGGATCTATCCTCAGCACCAATAAAAACAAATAAATAAAATCAACAACTACAAAAAATATGTTTTAAAACATCAGTGTAGTTCTTGGCATATATCAAGAACCCAATAAATGTTATTTTGTCATGAAAAAAGTAAGTTTTTTAGACATTGACAAAATGATTCTAAAATTTATATGAAAAGTCACATTTCCTAAAATAGCTGACATTCTTTACAAATAGCATGAAAGGAATCTCCTTATGTGAGATTAAGTTATACTATGAAACCATATGAATACACAGAGTGTACTGACAGAGGTATAAAGAGAAAAGCCAATGAATTGCCTTATAAATATGGCTATCTGTCTTTTTATATAGGTGAGAATGAATGTAATGGAAAATGGCCTTCACCTAAATTTTTGTAGAATATTTGCCTCTTAGCCCAGGTTTTTTAAAAAAATGACTTATGTGTCATGCATTATACTAAAATTTATAAGCAATAAATGAAAGATTTATATATAGATTTTAAAGTTACAATATTATTAGAAAACAATAAAAAATCTTTAGGATCTAGAACTAAGAAAATAGTTCCTTTTTTGTTTGTTGTTTGAAGATATACATGACTGTAGGGTGTATTATGACATATTATACATACATGGGATGAAACCCATTACAACTTTGATCCCATTCTTGTGGTTGAACATTATGTGGAGTTACACTGGTTGTGTATTCATATATAGGCATAGGAAAGTTATATCTAATTCATTCTACTACCTTTTTGATTCCCATCTACCTTCCCTTCTATTCATTCCCCTTTGTCTAATCCAATGAACTCCCCAACATCCTTTATTATGGGTTGCATCTACAAATCAGAGAGAACATTTGACCTTTGGTTTTTTGGCACTGGCTTATTTCACTTAGCATGATATTCTCCAGTTACATCCATTTACCAGAAAATGCCATAATTTTATTTTTATTTATGTCTGAGTAATATTCCATTCTGTATATAAATGATATTTTCTTTATCCATTCCTCTGCTGAGTTGGTTCCATAGCTTGGTTATTGTGAACTGAGCTGTTATAAACATTGATGTGGCTACATTACTGTGGTATGCCAACTTTAAGTCCTTTGGGTATAAGTCCAGGAGTGGGATAAATGGGTCAAATGGTGGTTCCATTCCAAATTTTCTGAGGAATCTCCATACTGCTTTCCATAGTGGTTGCACAAATTTTCAGTCCTACCAGCAATGTATGAGTGAACATTTTTCTCCACGTCATTGCCAACATTTATTTTTACTTCTATTCTTGATATTTGTCATTCAGATAAAGTGAGATGGAATCTCAGTGTAGTTTTAATTTGCATTTCTCAAAATTCTAGAGATTTTGAACATTTTTTTCATATATTTTTTGAAGTTCATATTTCCTCTTCTGTGAAGTGCCAGTTCAGTTTCTTTGCCCATGTATTGATTGAGGTTTTTTTTGTTTTGGTTTGGTTTTTTTTTGGTGCGATGTGTTTTGAGTTCTTTGTATATTCTGAAGATTAATGCTCTATCTGAGGTGCAGGTGGAAAAGATTTTCTCCCATTCTGTAGGTCTCTCTTCATGTTCTTGATTGTTTCCTTTGCTGTGAAGAGGCTTTTTAGTTTGATGCCATCCCATTTATTGATTCTTGATTTTATTTCTTGTGCTCTAAGGATCTTAATCAGAAAGTGTCCCTGAGCTGATATGATGGAGAGTTGGGCCTACATTTTCTTCTAGTAGGTGCAGAGTTTCTGTTCTAATGTCAAGGTTCTTGATCCACTTAGAGTTGAGTTTTGTGTAGGGTGAGGAATAGGGGTTCAATTTCAATATACTACAAATGGATTTCCAGTTTTCCTAGCACCATTTGTTGAAGAGGCTAACTTTTCTCCAATGTAGGTTTATGGTATCTTTATCTAGTATGAGATAACTGTATTTATGTGGATTTGCCTCTGTATCTTCTATTCTGTTCTGTTTGTCTTCATGTGTGTTTTGTTGTCAATACCATGCCATTTTTGTTACTAGGGCTGTGTAGTATAATTTAAGGTCTGGTATTGTGATGCCTCCTGAATTACTTTTCTCTCTGAGGATTGCTTTGGCTATTCTGGGCCTCTTATTTTTCTAAATGAATTTCATGACTGCCTTTTATATTTCTATGAAGAATGTCATTGGAATTTTAATGGTAATTAGACTAAATCTGTATAATAAAATCCCAGCAACTGCATACAAAACATATTTAAAAGATAATGCACCATGATCAAGTAGGGTTTATTCCATATGTTTCAACATATGAAAACCAATAAATGTAATTCATCACATTAACAGACTTAGAGACAAGAAATACATGATTATCTTGATAGATACAGAAAAAGCATTTGACAAAATTCAGCATCCATTTATGTTCAAAACACTAGAAAATCTAGGGATAGTAGGAACTTACTTCAGTATTATAAAGGCTTTATAAGCTAAACCCAAGGCCAATATCATTCTAAATGGAGAAAAATTGAAAGCATTCCTTCTAAAAACTGGAACAAAATAGGGGTGCCCCCTTTCGTCACTTCTATTCAACATATTCCCTGAAACCTTAGCCTGAGCAATTGGACAAAAGAAAGAAATTAAAAGGATATGAATAGGAAATGCAGAGCTCAAACTATACCTATCTGCTGGTGACATGATTTGATATTTAGAAGAACCAAAACACTCCAACAAAAAGATTCTTGAACTCATAAATGAATCCAGCAAAGTAGCAGGATATAAAATTAACATCCATTAATCAATTATGTTCCTATACAACAATGACAAATCAACTGAAAGAGAAAACAAGAAAACTCTTCCATTCACAATAGCCTCAAATAAATAAACAAACAAAAAATACTTGGGAATAAAGCTAAAGAAAGAGGTGAAAGACCTCTACAGTGAAAACTACAGAACATTAAAGAAAGAAATTGAAGAAGACCTTAGAAATGAAAGTCCTCCTGTGTTCTTGAAAAGACAGAATTAATATTGTCAAAATGCCCATACTACCAAAAGCACTATACGTATTTAATGAAAATAGTTCTTATTTATGTTACCAAATGGCAATCTGTAAATGGACAAGTTGATAAATTGGTCCTTAAAATCAATGATTTTCTCTGAAATAGATCTGCTTAAAATTTTGAAATGAAAAGGTAAAGGCTAACAGAAGATATTTCCAAATCACACACAATAAGCACATGGTATTTAGGATGCATAGAGATCTCCAAATACTAACATTAAAAAACCCATTAAAATGTGCAAAGGACATTAACTGTCCATTATAAATATAGATGATAATTATAAAAAATATATATTTCATATGATTTCTATGTCATAGAAATGATAGAATATGTATGTGAAAAATAAGTTCATAAAAAGATGTTCAACTTCATAAGCAATTAGAAAACTGAATATTTGAACAATAATACATATTTAGTTATTTTTAGAATGGCTAAAATTTTAAAAAATACTGACTACAAGAAACACTGGTGAATATAGAGAAAATGTAATCCTCAGGAACTGTTGAAGTAAATGTAAAATGTCACAGTCACTCTGAAAAAATATATATTTGTTCTCTATAAAACTAAACAACATTTTAATATTACTCAGAAATATTGACCAGAAAATTGGTTTGTGTGATGCTGTTGCTTGGTTTCGGTTTATGTGCTCTGGTTCAAAAATTGTGATTCTTGAAATTCTCCTGCCTTTCATTCTCAAAAGGAGATTATGTAGGATTGTTGTTCATTGTTTCTTAAGTATTTCTTAAAATTGTTCCAGTGAAGTCATCTACATCTTGAAATTCTTTTTTTGAAGTTTGTAACTATTAACTGAAGTTCCTTAATAGTTTTAGACTATTCAAATTATGTTTTTCAATACTGTGAGTATTATAGTAATGTGTAGTTTTGTTTTTCAAATAATTGATGCATTTTTTTCTAAGTTTCTCAAAATTATGAGGAGAGTGCATTAATGAGCAAACAAGTTTCACAAATTTTATTCTGTCCTGAAGGAAGAACTTGGGTATAAGCAATTTTCCCCTCAACTTTGGCTCAGGGAGAAGTGGAAGAGGGGTGAACAAAATTGCCATGGGATTTTCCACCATTTTGAGATTTTGTTAATTTTGTTGTTGTGCTGGTGGTCTTGGATGCTTGGTTGGTTGCTAAACTCCAACATTTTGTTTCTAATTTTCCAAATTATTTTTAGTTATTTTTTTGTTTTGTTTTTTAGTACCAGGGATTGAACTAAGGGACGCTTAACTTCTGAGACACATCCCCAGTCCTTTTTGTTTGTTTGTTATTGTATTTTATTTAAAGACAGAGTCTGGATGAGTTTCTTAGGGCCTCGCTAAGTTGCTAAGGCTGGCTTTGAACTAGCAATCCCTCTGTGTCAGCCTCCTGAGACACGAGGATTAAAGGCAAACTATTTTTAAAAATTACAAGTCATGCTGGAACATATGACTTAGCACAATGATATCATCAATTATATGGGTATATATACTTGTAGAAAAAATTCTTAAAAATAAAACTTTACATTAAAAGCTTATTTGCCAGATCAGTTCCAAGATGGTGGCCTAGACAGAAGCTGTGTTCCTAGTCTTCCCAGGACCAGGGTTTAAAGTAATGGAAACACTGTTTTTTAGTGAAGTTTTAGAGGACACCCAACAGCTGCCTCCACACAGGAACTCCACTCTTATCAGACTCTAGGGTTTGTGCAGAATCTCAGCCACGGATTTCAGTGCAGGACTCTGATGGATTGCCCATGCAAAACCTGCTCATGCACAGGATCCCTGGAGCTCCCACACACCCCACAGGACTTTGGGTCACCCACCACGTAGGACCCCTAGATGTTGCTCCCACACGAGACCCTCGGCTCCTGTGCAGGACCCCTGGCTGCTGCTCTTGTGTGGATCTCCATCTACCAGGGCAGAACCTCCCTGTTCGCCTATGCCTGAGGACATGGGACAGGATCTGGAGACAAACTTTTACTTCTGCACAGCACACCACAGAGCTGAGTCTCCGATCACCCAACACCACTGCCAGGACTGACCCTTCACCCTATCTCTGAAGTAGATGGCTTCTTTGTAAGACTTTGGCTTCATCATCATTGATGAGAGGGCAGATATCAGTAAGCAACAGACAACTCCACCTACTGGAAGAGAAATGAAACAATCTTGTTTATTTACATTGAGACATTTATTTTTTATTTTTCTTCCTAATATTTCTTTTTTTGTTGTTTTTTTTTCTCTTCTCTTTTCTTCCTGTCTTTTTTTTTTCTTCTTTTCTCTCTCTCACTCTTTTCCCACCCACACCTCCCCAACATTTGTGAAACCAAGTATTTTTTATGCATTAGGCTATGGTGGACCAGGATACATGATTAGTATACTACAGTTGTATTATATAGTCTCATACTTCCACCTGTACATGTTTTATTTTTCTTAATTTTTATATCTCCTCATTAGTTGTACTCTATTTTTTTTCCTACTTACTGGACTTCTCCAAATCACTTTCTCTCTTTTGTACTAATAGCCAACTTCTTTTGGATTCCTCTTTCATGCTTTCTAGGATCTAATAACTATATCCTCACTTCCTACCATCCTAATATCTCACCCTGCACCCAACCCCCAGTTCTCTCTGGACCAACAGCAAAAACTGTAGACACTTGTGCAAATCTATTGTTTATACAGTAGATGATAATTGAACTCATAATTTCTGTATATTATGACTAAGCCATAAATGTATTTAGGAGTTACTTGGTTTGAAATTATATATTGTTTGTATTGAGATGTTGTTGTTCAATATTGTTCTCTCTCTCAAAGGAGAGGTATTTGAAACCTGGAGGAAATCTGTAAGCCTATAGGATAAAAACTGTAACATCTTGGATCTGCAGTGCTAAATATTCCATGAGGAGGAAATGAAAAACAATGAAATCCTGCAAAGGGAGAAACTACACTAAAGGAAAAGCCAACCAAAGGAGAAACCCAGTCAACTTAAAAACTAAGAAAAAAACAAAATGTCAGGGAATACAAACCACATCTCAATAATAACACTGAATGTCAATGGCCTAAACTCAGCAATTAAAAGGCATAGATGGGCACACTGGATTAAAAAAAAAAAAAAGACCCAACAATATTCTGCCTCCAAGAGACTCATGTCAAAGAAAGAGACACTCACAGATTGAAGATGAAAGGATGGGAAAAAATGTATCTCTCACATGGACTGTGTAAGCAAGCAGGGGTTTTCATCCTCATATCACATAAAGTGGACCTCAAACAAAAGTTAGTGAAAGAGGATAAAGAAGGTCATTCAATACTGCTTAAGGGAATCATATATCAACAAGACATAACAATCTTAAATATCTATGTTCCAAAAAATGAGGCAGCCATGTATGTCAAATAAACCCTTCTCAACTTCAAGAATCAAATAGACCACAACACAATAGTACTGGGTGATGTTAACACACCTTTCTCACCACTGTATAAATCTTCCAAACAAAAACTAAACAAAGAATCTACAAAACTCAATAGAAAAATTAATAATATAGACTTAACATATATATATATATATATATAATATTCCATCCTTCAACAAGCAAATACACTTTTTTCTCAGCAGCACATGGATACTTCTCTAAAATAGATCATATGCTATACCACAAAGCTAGTCTTACAAATACAAAGAAGTAGAGATACTACTCTAAATTCTATCTGACCATAATGGAACAAAATTAAAAATTAATGACAGTTTAAAAAACAAAGAAGCTACTCCAACACTTGAAGACTCAATAATATGCTATTGAATAATGCATGGGTAACAGAAGACATCAGGAAAAAGATAAAAAAAAAATTCTTAGAGGTAAATAAGAACCTTGATACAATATATCAAAATTTCTGGGACACTATGAAGGCAGTGCTCAGAGGAAAGTTCATTGCATTGACTTTATATATTCAAAGAAGTAAAAGTCAACAAATCAATTACTTGAGACTACAGCTCAAAGCCCTAGAAAAAAGAGGGACAAAATAACACCAAAAGAAGTAGAATACAGGAAATAATTAAAATCAAGGATGAAATCAGTGAAATTGACAAAGGAAACAATACAAGAAATTGAAAAAATAAAAAGTTAGCTCTTTAAATAAATAAATAAATAAAATTGACAACCCCTTAGCCATCCTAATGAAGAGAAGAAGAGAAAAAACCCAAATTACTAAAATTTGTAATGAAAAAAGAAATGTCATGACAGACCCTACTGAAATATAGTTGATAATTAGAAACTATTTTGAAAATCTATAATCCAGTAAAATACAAAACCCTGAAGACATCAACAAATTTCTAGAGACATATGACCTACCTAAACTGAACCAGGCGGACATTCACTACTTAAACAGATCAATTACAAGCAAAGAAATAGAAGATACCATCAAGAGCCTTTCAACCAAGAAAAGCCCTGGACCAGACAAATTGTCAGCCAAGTTCTACAAGACCTACAAAGAGCTAACTCCAATACTCCTCAAATTATTCCATGAAATAGAAAAGGACAGAACCCTTCCAAACTCATTCTATGGGGCTAGCATCACCCTGATACTAAAACCAGAAAGAGACACACCAAAAAAGGAAAATTTCAGACCAATATCCCTGATGAATATAGATGCAAAAATTCTCAATAAAATTTTGGCAGATTGTGTACAAAAGCATATTAAAAAAATAGTTCACCATGATCAAGTGGGGTTCATCCCAGGGATGCAATGTTGGTTCAAAATACGAAAATCAATAAACCTAATCCATCACATCAGTAGACTTAAAGATAAGAATCACATGATTTTATCAATTGATGCAGAGAAAGCGTTTGACAAAAGACAGCACCCTTGGGGCTGAGGTTATGGCTCAGTGGTAGTGTGCTTGCTTAGCATGTGTGAGGCACTGGGTTTGATCCTCAGCACCACATAAAAATAAAATAAAGATACTGCACTCACCTACAACTAAAAAATAAATATATATATAAAAAATACAGCATCCTTTCATGTTTAAAGCACTAGAAAAAATAGGGATGTAGGAACATACCTCAACATTGGGAAAGCAATCTATGTTAAACCTAAGGCCAACATCATCCTAAATGGAGAAAAAATAGAAGCATTCCCTCTAAAAACTGGAACAGGACAGGGTTGCCCTCTTTCACCACTCTTATTCAATATAGTCCTTGAAACTCTAGCCAGAGAAATTAGACCGACAAAGAAATTAAAGCTATACAAATAGGAAAACAAGAACTCAAACTATCATTATTTGCCGACAACATGATATTGTACTTGGAGGATCCAAAAATTCCACCAGAAAACTTCTAGAATTAATAAATGAATTCAGCAAAGTAGCAGGATATAAAATCAACACCCATAAATCAAATGCATTTCTGTACATCAGGAATGAGTCCTCTGAAAGAGAAATCAGGAAAAATAGTCCATTTGCAATAGTCTTAAAAAATAAAATAAAATACTTGGGAATCAATCTAACAAGAGTGGTAAAAGACCTCTACAATGAAAACTAAAGGATACTAAAGAAAGAAATTGAAGAAGACCTTAGAAGATGGAAAGGTCTCACATGCTCTTGGATAGGCAGAATCGATATTATTAAAATGGCCATACTACCCAAAGCACTATACAGATTCAATGCAATCCCAATTAAAATCCCAAAGTCATTTCTTATAGAAATATAAAAGGCAATCATGAAATTTATTTGGAAAAACAAGAGACCCACAATAGACAAAAAATCCTCAGTAGGAAGAGTGAAGCAGGAGGCATCACAATACCAGACCTTAAACTATACTACAAAGCTATAATAACAGAAACGGCATGGTACTGGCACCAAAATAGACATGTAGACCAATGGTGCAGAATAGAAGACACAGAGACTAACCCACATAAATACAGTTATCTCATACTAGACAAAAGTGCCAAAATCATACATGGGAGAAAAGATAGCCTCTTTAGCAAATGGTGCTGGGAAAAGTAGACATCCCTATGCAGCAAAATGAAACTAAACCCCTATCTCTCACCATTAACAAAACTCAACTCAAAGTGGATCAAAGGACCTGGGAATTGGACCAGAGACCCTACACCAAACTGAGGAGAAAGTAGGCCCAAATTTTCATCACGTTAGATTAGGCCCTAACTTCCTTAACAAGACT
>PVHX01028654.1:0-17825 GCA_004024805.1 Geosciurus inauris
TTATTTATGACTATGTACATGTGTGTATATATAATTACTCTTATGTATACCTATGCATAAATGAAATAGATGAAAGCTATGATAATACAAGAAATATATGGGAGAATTTAAGAACGTTTTTGATAAGATAATTATAATTTCTGTGAAATTATATAACATTATTTTAAAGTGATTTTTAACTGATATAAAAAACATGGGAATTGTAATTTTAATGGGATACCATATATGATTTTTATATATGTGTGCATTGTTTTATGTTGAAAAATGTAAAACATATCTACCTCCTCAAAGATTTAATATTTATTTATGGGTGAAAGCTTTCCAAATACTTTTTTTCCTAGATTTTTAAATAATTTAGGTAATACTATAGTTACCCTCCTATGCACAGCACAGAAGAAATTATTATTCCTGTTTAACTCATTATCTATTCATCCGTCTTTCCCTTCCCTCTCTGCTCCCCTATACTCCCATCTTCTGGTAATACCGTTATACTCTTTATTTCTATAATCTGATTTTTTTTTTAGGTTATGTGTGTGACTGAGATCATGTGGTACTTGTGTTTCTGGACCTGGCTTATTTCACTTAATACATAATTTTAGTTCTATCTATATTGTTGTGAATTACAGTTTTATTTTTTTAAGCCTGAGTAGTACTGTGTACCTATAATGCATGTCTTTTATCTACACAGTAGTTGAGGACACACAGATGGTTTCCATTTTTTATTTTTACTTACAGTGCTAAAATAAACATGAGAGTGCAGATGTTTCAGAAACATTTTGATTTTATTTCCCTTTGGATGGATACACACACACACACACACACACACACACACACACACACAGAGAAATGGGATTTATAGATCATACAGTAATCTTTTTTTTTTTTTTTTTTTTTTTTTTTTTTTTTTTTCTGTGGTGCTGAGGATGGAACCCAGAGCCTTGTACATGTGAGGCAGGCAATCATATAATAATCTTTTTTTTAACTTTTTTATTATTTTAATATTTTGAGGAAACAATTGTTTTCCATAATGGGTAGATTAATTTACATTCCCACTAACAGCAGGTTATCTCTTAACTGAACATCTTCAGGAGCATTTGACATCTTTGTTCTTTTTGATCATAGTCATTGTTACTAAGGTGAGGTGACACTTGTAGTTTTGATTTGCATGATTAATGATGTTAAACATTTTTCAAACACTGCTAATTATTTGTATGCTTCTTTTGAGAAACACCTATTTAAGTCTTTGGTCCAATTTTAAATTAAGTTATTTGTGTTCTTGCTATTGAGTTTATGGAATTCCTTACATATTTATATGTCAACCCTCTGACAGATACATAGTTTACAATATTTCCTCTGATATCACAAATTATCTTCTTACTTCATTGATTGCTTTATTTTTGGTGAAGAAACTTTCTAATTTGATGTAATTTCTTTTGTCTATTTTTGTTTTTGTTTTCTATGCATTTGAGATCTTAATCCCCCACAAAATATTGTCCATTCCAATGTCCTGAAATATTTCTGCTGTATTTTCTTCTATTAGATTTATAGTTTCAGGTCTTTCAGGTATACATTTAATCAGTTTTGAATCAATATTTGTGACTGGCAAGACACAGGGGTCTAATTTCAATTTTACATGTGATGTCTAATTTTCCCATCACTACTTATTGAAAGACTGCACCTTCTCCAAAGTGTGCCATAAGCTCCTTTGTAAATCTTCATTGTCAGTTATGATTTAGATATTAGGTGTACTGCAAAAGCTCACTTGTGAGATAATGCAAGAAAATTTAGAGGTAAAATGATTGAATTATGAGGACCTTAACCTGATCAGCGTTTAATCCCCTGCTGGGAAAAAGCTAAGTTGTAACTAGGCAAGTAGTGTATGGTTGGAGGAGGTTGGTCATTGGGGGTGTGCTTTTGGGGTATATATTTGTAAGCTGAGTTTAGTCTCTCTCTCTGGTTCTTGCTGTGATGTGCTGAGACACTTTCTTCCAGCACACCCTTCCACTATGATATTCTGTCTCATCTTGAACCCCAAGAAATGAAACTGGCCTTCTATGGACTGAGATTTCTGAAACCATGAGCCTCAAAATTAACTTTTGCTCCTCTAATTGTTCTTTTTATTTTTTTGGTACCAAGGATTGAACTCAGGGGTACTCAACCACTGAGCTACATCCCCAGACCTATTTTGCCTATTTTGTGTTTTATGTAGAGACAGGGTCTCACTGAGTTGCTTAGCACCTCACCATTGCTGAGGCTGGCTTTGAACTCATGATTCTCCTGTCTCAGTCTTCCAAAATGCTAGGATTACAGATGTGCACCACCGTGCCCAGTCCCTCTAATTGTTCTTGTCAGGTCTTTTGCTCACAGCAGCAAAAAAGCTAACTAAAACATGTTTGTGAATGTGTGGTTTATTTCTTGGTACTCCTTTGTGTTCCATTGGTCCATGTATCAGTTTTACATCCTGTTTTAATTACTACAGTTTTGTAATGCTCATTGAGATTAGGTAGTGCAATTCTTCTTTCTTTATTATTTTTTTCTCAAGATAACTATATATATAGCAATAAATATATATAGCAATAAAAACATAATATATATATATATGCATACACACACAATTTTATTGCTATTGTTCCATATAAATTTTAGTGTAATACCATTTTGGATATAGACTTTGGTTCATGGTAAATGTATTTTTGAACTTCTAAGACAAATAATTTAAAAATTTAAAAATAGAAATGTAATTTTTATACTACAAATTGAAAGAAAATATAATTATATAAATACATAAAACCATAAAAAGCAGGAAAGGTATGGATGACAAAATAGAAACAAATAAAAAAGGTAACAGAAAACAGTATCATGTAAAGTAGATATTAATTCAATTATATCACTGATAAATTTAAACGTCAATTTTCTGAATAAGCCAACTAAAGAGAGATTGCATAGTAAATTAAGTACCAAGAACTAAATATATTTTGTGTCTCTTTATATTTTATGTAAAATCAAGCCACATTACATATAAAATGACACAATGTAAATAACACAATGTAAAATACATTACATATAAAATAACACAATGTAAAAGGTAGGAGAAAGAGATATTCTAATACTAATCAAAAGAACTTTGAGGGCTGGGGTTATGGCACAATGGTAGCATGCTCACCTAGCACGCATGAGGTACTGGGTTCGATCCTCAGCACCACATAAAAATAAAATAAAGATATTCTGTCCACCTACAACTTAAAAATAATATTAAAAAAAGAAATTTGAAGAAACTATATTAATTGCAGATAAAACAGACTACCAAGAATGAAAACATATCAGGGATAGAGGGACTTTATAAACCAATAAAGGAGTCAACATCTAATAGAAATAAAAATTTGTATGAACAAAAAAAGGGTTCTACCCAGTTAAAAACAGATAGAACTACAAGGAGAAATAAATTAGCATAGTGTTATAGTTGAATACTTAAGAACTTCTATCTTAGAAATAAACATATAAGCATGTGGAAAAACAGAAATGATATGGACAAAATCACAGCACCTTAAATCAACTGAATATAACTTATAGTCTATAGATTATTTTATCAAAAAACATAAAATTACTCATTTTATTCAAATTCATATGGTTCATTTACAAAGACAGATGATATTCCTTATCATCAAACACCTTAACATATTTAAAGAAATGGTGATAATGATTTATTTTCTCAGATTACAATGAAATTTAACTAAAAATCTATAATAGAAAGATAACAGCTGGGGAAGAAAGAAAGAAAGTGAGAGAGGTAGAAAACAAGACCAAGATTATGAAAAAGAAAGAGTGAATTCCCGAGAAAAGGAGAGGGAAAGATTAGGAGAACGGTCCAAGGAACAGAGAAGTAGGAGAGAGGTAGAAGAGAACAAACAAAAAGAAGACAGAGATGATAGGTAGCATAGAGATGACAAAAAGATTCCAAGAAAGAGAAAAAAACAGTAGAAGTAGAAGCAGAGAAAAGAAACACAGAAGTAGAAGTAGAAGTAGAAATGTGTGCTTTCAATGCACATGAAGGCACTAGTTGTAGTATTAACATTTTTGTCTACTGTACATTACCTTGGAAGACTCTTGACAATAACTTATATTTAATTATTCTCCACTGTTAACGTTAGAGAGAATTTATGAGAGGATAGTTTCTGAGGCAGAGGTTTAAATTAGGCTGTGATTTGATCAAAAGTGCTTTTAGCATTCTACCTCAAAAAGACACTGTTAGTATGCCTAAAATTTATTCACTTAATTTTCCTTTTATATTTGAAAAAATATACATGGCATTTAATCCCTTTTCCTTGAGTTCTTCAGATTTTAAAGTACTATATTAAAGAAAAAAATTAATGTCTAAAGCTTAGCATTCTTGCAGCAACCCTATACTAACTTGTAATTGGGAGAAGGTGGGGCAGATGAGTAGAGAAACAGATTCAAGCCTCAAGCTTCCAAAGCATTTTTTAAAATAAAAAAAATACTTAAATTATGAAACACCTTGATATAGTATCCTTTTTTAAAATGTAAAACATTTTTATCAATAATGAAGATTACTATTTGAGTTTTTAAACTTAATCTAGAATGAAGAAGTATTAAAACTAATGTTGTGTGGCATTATTTAAGACTATCAACAAATTATTTGATAGATTGTTCTTATGACTTGTTTTCTGATTATAGAACATTATGAGTGGAATAAATAATAGACTAAATCCTTTTAAAAAAAGACAGCTGGAAAATCCAAAAGTATTGGGTATTAAGCAAAATACTTTCTAATAAATATGAGGTATGAATATATTTTTTAAGTTTTGAAATAAGAATGAAAATATAATCTATCGAAATTCATGTGGTAGTGGCAAAACTGTGGAGAGTGGAATTTATATAATTAAATGCATATGTTAAAAAGACAAAAGATTTAAAATCAGTCTCCATATCTTCCATGACAGGAACTAGAAAAAAGGGACAAAGTTAAATCTAAAGAAAGCAGGAAGAAAATAAATAATATAAATTAGAGCAGAAATCAACAGAATTGAGAGCAAGAAGTTAATGGAGACAACTACAAAATTAAACATTCCTTCTTAAACAAGATAAAATCTACGAACCTCTAGGAAGGTTGAGTAATACATAAATTAAAAAAGAAGTAATCTATATCTCATAAAAATGTTGTGTGGACATCACTACAGATCCCATGAGTATTGAAAAATAATGAAAAAATACTATGAATAAGCTTATACCTACGGATTTAATAACTTAAATAAAATGGACCATTTATTTAAAAAACATGATCTCCTGAAATTCAGACAATAAAAAATAAACAATTCTTTATGTACATATTTATTAAATAAATTGAATAAATAATGAAAAACCTTTCGAAGCACAATGGTGAACCCAGATAGATCCACTAGTAAAATTTACTGTAAGTCTGAGAAGAAATATTACCAGTTATATACTGGTAAAATAGGAGTACTCTAAGGCAAGAAAAGAAGCAAAGCAATATGATGAACCAGAAATAGATTTTTCAACAAAAGTTTCTAGAAGAACTAGACATGCAAAAAGAAAAAAAAAAGAATACAGAATCTTTCTCCCTTCATTAAAAAAAAAAACACAAAATCAACTAAAACATAAAGCACAAAACTGTGAAATACCCACAAGATAACAGAAGGGCAAGCTTAGACGATTTTAGGTATGACAATGATTTCTTACAAAAAACACCAAAGGCATAACCTGTGAAGAAATAATTGATAAGCTGGACTTCATTAAAATTAACAATTCTGCTCTATAAAATTCAATGTCAAGAGAAAAAGAAGATAAGTCACAGACTTGGAAAACATATTTGCAAAATTTGCATCTGATAAAGAAGTGTTATTCAAAATATAAAAGAATTCTAAAACTCAACCATTAAAAATGAGCAATCCAAATTGAAAAATAGATGAAGAAATGAACAGATACTTCACCAAAGAAGATATACATACGGGAAGTAAGCATATGAAAAGATATTCAACATCATGTGTCATTAGATAATTCCAAATTCAAATGTCAGTGAAATGCTACTACATGCACCTGTTAGAATGGTCAAAATAGAACACCAAATGCTGGTGAGGACATAGAGAAACAGGAACATTCATTCATTATTGGTGGGAATTAAAATGTTACAGCCTCTTTGAAAGAGATTTTGGCAGTTTCTACAAAACTAAACGTACTTTTATCATACTATTCAGTAATTGAACTTTTTGGTATTTACCTAAAGGAATTGAAATCTTATAAAGAAACTGAACACTTAAGTCCACACAAATACTGGCTCATGATTGTTAATAGCAAATTTATTCATAATTGACCAAATTTGGAAGTTACCTGATGCCCTTTGGTAGGTTAATAAACAAATTGTGGTGCATCCAAGTAATGGAATACTATTCAGTGCTAAAAATAAATAAGCTATCAAGCCTTGGAAACATGGAAGACACTAAATACATATTACTGAGTATAATAAGTCAATTTAGGAAAGATATGCTTCTAACTCTAAAAAAAGCAAAACATTCTAAAAAAAACAAAACTATTAGAAAAAGTAAAACTATGGAGATGCTAAAAAGATTAGTAGTTGCTCAAGTTTAGGAAGGAGGGAGAGATGAACAACAGTACAAGGGCTTTCACAACAGTGAAACTATCCTGTATGATAATGCGATGGTGGACATATGTCATTATATATTTATCAAAACCCATGGGAAGTACAACATGAAGAATGAACTCTGATGCAAATTATGGTGATTAAATGATAATGATTTGTCAATGTAGTTCACTGATTATAACAAAATTACCACTCGTGAAAAATTTCAAGAGTGGGGAGGTTGTAAGTGTGTGGGGACAGGTAAATTTTTCTGTGATCCTAAGATGTTCAAGATTTAAATTTTATTAACTTAAAATAATTAGGTAAGATATTTTTAAATTTAATCGTTTTTTTTGTCTTTTCCCATCCCTACATGAAAAAAGGAATTCATGGATTAAGCTGCTTCCTTCAAAACATGATTGATTTATATAAGACTTCTCATGTTTTATTTTCTCTTCTTACTGTAATCTCCAATATTCAACTCCTTACATAGCCATTATAATATGCTGTGAATATGTTGATAACCATGTTTCCATGAAAAATGTTTAAGTGTGTGTGTGTATAAATTCATATAACAATCGTTTAGCTACACACTGTTTTCTTCCTTATATACAAATTCTTTTCATTTGACAGAAAAAGAACTATAATAAAAAAGTTAATCAATTCCTTAGGTTTTTCATTAGCAAACAATAGTTTATATACTGAGGGTTTTTTTATGGTGCTGTTTTGGATTATTATATTATTAACTTAAGTCAACTTCCATTCTCTTCAATTGCCAATTAAAACAAGATTTCAGTAGTGGGCTTGAGGTACAATTAGACTTTTTGTTGTTGTTTTACTGTTTTGTTTTACAATTGGATACCATATGTGAAGGAGCATATTCAATTTTGCAAAACCTGTTTGCTTACAATTCAAGCCAAATGCAATTCTCACTAATTGCTTCAACGCACAGTAAGAAGGCTTTAAAATGTTGGTCCCAATATATGTTTAATGTGAAAAGTTAAAATGAAATTCTAATATAAATTGTATCTATGTTCTAATGTAGGAATAATTGTCTCTTGGTATTTGGGAGAACCAAACATAATTAACCCTAACATACAGTCTCAGGTTTGAAGAAAAGAATCATAAAGAAAGTTAGTATTAGAAACAGTAAATCAAAGCTAATGAAGCAACATTAGCGTTTTTATGTTGTAGGTTCTAATTAGAAAGTCTGTTAATGAAATTGGGGCATTTACTTAATTGCTGTGAACAATTATTTTCAAATTAAACTTGGCAATTAAATAGCATGATTAAGCTCAGAGTAGTGGATTTAGGTAACAGTATGTTAACTCTTTTGCATGTTGTATTATGTATGGCAGTTTAAACACTGAGTATCTACTGATTAACAAATATAAATGACATGTAGCACTTCCTGGCTTTGGTGATTTATGCAGAGAAGTTTCTATAACTTTAAATACTTGCCTTGCACAGTAGCTTGTAACTACTGCAACCCAAATCAAAAATCTGCCCCACTTAACTGAAATAGATTTTGTTCCTTCCCATAAATGTCAGACTTCCTGAAATATACTTGTGCATTTATAAGCTCATTGGCTCCTTTTCCATTTAGCACTCTAACTCCTGCTCAGTCTTCAATGCCATCACAAGTAAAAGTAGTTGTCTTAAAATAAAGGTTTCAAATTGACTCAACATTAGTAAATGATTTGATTCTGAGTTATAACTTTTGCAAAAGCCACAATTGCCACTTCTATGTTCCAGGTAAAACTGGGGCTCAGAAATGTTTTTAAAACCTTCTCAATGTCACATCAATTCTAAATGGAAGGATTGGAATTTGAACCCAAGTACACTTATGGAAACCATGCATCATCTGTAGAATATGCCTTCCCTTATCATCTCCACTAATACATTGAAATGTGAGCAATCTTAATAATCCTCATTCTATTGGATTTTTTAGTTTCTCAAGTATCAATCACGCTTGAAATTCACTTGGCTTTCTAATCATTATTTTCATTTCTGTTGTATTTCTTCTTTGGCAGTCTTATTTCTTCTTTAAATTTTCTTACCCATTCTACCATTTAAAGTGTGAAAATCTCTTCTTAAGTTAATATGTTCCTTAGATTATTTCCATGTCTTGGGCTTTATTGGATGAAACTGATTATGTAAGTGTACAAAATTTGTTTCTCACTTGATCAGTACTTGTTATGGTTTGGATGTGAAGTATCCCCCAAAAGCTCATGTGTGAGACAATGCAAGAAGGTTCAGAGAAGAAATGATTGGGTTAAAAGAGCCTTAATCCAGTCAGTGAATTAATATACCTGATAGGATTGATTGGTAACTGAAGGTGGGTGGGATGTGGCTGGAGGAGGTGGGGCATTGGGGACATGGCTTTGGGTATATATTTTATATCTGACCAGTAGAGTCTCTCTCTCGGCTTCTGATCATCATGTGAGCTGCTTCTCTCCATCACACTCTTCTGCCATGATGTTCTGCCTCACCTTGAGCACCCATCTACCCCAAGAATGGAGCTGGCCTTCTGCGCACTAAAACTTCTGATATGGTGAGCCCTCAAATAAACTTTTCCTGCTCTACACTTATTCTGGTCGGCTCCTTTAGTCACAGCAACAAAAAAGCTGACTAAACCAGCACTCACAATCACATAAAAACTATCAGTATTTATTTCTGTCTATTGGTTTCAATGCTCCTCTGCATCTACTTTTGCTAGGCGGCTCCCTCCCCTTAACTCTTGCTTTAGTCTGGTGTCTTCCCTTCAAACCAGTTCATTTCCACCTTCTTTTTTGCCATTGCTTTATAAAACCTGAACTCTTAGCACACTTATTTTCTTTTTGATTTTGAACAGGACATGCTAGTATTTCTCAAGCATCCTATAACTTACTTATGCTGTTTCATAGGTAAGAGTGGCCTCCCATTCTTTTCAGTCTAACAAACTTAAAAATTTTTATCTTAGTCTATTAAATCTTCTATAATGAGATACTTCATACTTAGCAATTTATAAACAATATAAATTTATTTGTCACAGTTTGGTTGGCTGGGAAGCCAAGATCAAGACACTAGGTTATTTGGTGCCTGATTGGGTTCTGTTTCTCATAGATGGAATTTTCTCTGTATCCTTAAGTGGCCAAAACAGAGCGGCTCCTCAAGCCTCATTCATAAGAACCTTTATCCCAGCAATGAGGTTAAATCCTTATGATAGAATCCCTTTAAAAAGGGCCCGACTCAGTACTACCACACTAGGTATTAGGTTCCAACCTACGAATTTGAAAGAAACATTAATATTCAGACTATTGTTATGTCTTCCAGTACTTAGTATTTTTTGTTTGAAATTAGATAGCCAGAATAGTGTGCATATTTGTCATACAAAAGATTTTGAAATATTTCAATAAGTATCATTAAAGTTTCTTTAACTTTATAGCATATTTTAATGAGAAATCTATAAAATAGCTAGACTATCAACATTTGCTATCTTTTACTTATTGGAAAATATTTAAAACTTGTGGTTAAATTTCTGAATGTTGAAGTAGGAGAAATGAAAATGTGTTTCCATAAAACATGGTTTCTCTTGGGAATTTTGACTAATTCTAAATTAAATATAAATAAAGTTGAGAATCATGCCAACAATTTACTTTCTAAAAGCAGGTAATAAAATTTCCTGATTTTATTTTCCTTAAAGACATATGTTGGATGTTCTTTTAATGTATCAAATCGAAAAGGATTTTTGGATTATTAAAATTAGACACTTATAATATTGATATACTTTGAATTAAAATATATTTGTGGAATTTTGAGAATTGGAAAAATTCATAGGAAAGAACCATGATCATTTAGCTATTGTTTCAGTGTATTCTATTTGCATATATTCATTTGCAATGGTATATATCAATGATCAGGACCACAATTGTGAAATGGTGGAACAATCTGGCCTTTTTCTTATTTTTATAAACAGTACCTTACTCATTTGCACATATATTATCTAGGGTTATTTTTTACTATAGTGACCAAGTTGAGTAGTTACTGTAGAAGTGGATGGCCTGAAAATATACATATTTACTCTGTGGTTCTTGTATCAAAAACGTTCACTTACCTATATGCTAGAAGATTAAAAGATATGCAGGCTTTGATTGATGACAGTACACATTTTTTTCTCTTTTGGTAAGATGTAAAAATCATTCATTGGGGCTGGGGTTATGGCGCAGTGGTAGCGTGCTCGCCTAGCACGCGGGAGGCACTGGGTTCGATCCTCAGCACCACATAAAAAATAAAATAAAATAAAGATATTCTGTCCACCTACAACTAAAAAAATAAATAAATATTTAAAAATCATTCATTTATTTTCAAAGATTGATTAATGTGACAAATTTCTATAATCCTGTAAGGAAATAATGGGAAGCAACCATTTTTTTTTTTAATTTCCAAATGTTTTTTCTTTCCTAAACTATTTTTCTAGCTGTGAGTTTATTTCAATGAATTACTTTAAATGAATGTTCCACTGTTACATTTATCAAAATTTTTAATGTTCAGCTCCAAATGTACCCTGTATTTCCCCCTCAGAATGGATCTAGGCTCTTTAAATATTGGAACTTTATTGGCTGGCATGATTTTAAACTTGTCAATAGAGGGAACCAGAGGAACTGTGAAGGAAGGATGGGCATTTGGTTTTCAGGGTGCTTGTCTCAGCAGACTCCTGCAGTGTATGATCTCTCCACAATTCAGTTCCTTCAGTAACAGACTTTTTCAGAACCTAGTCCATACTGTGCAGAGCATCCAAAGTTTAGGTTGATCAAACCTCAAGCAGTTTTCCTAAGTGTCAATATATGACACTTTCCTGTGGGTGGCTTGCCTCAGAACAAAAGAGCAAATTTCCAGCAAATTACACTGGGACAACAACGCCTGTTTTTCTGCCCTTCAGTGAGCCAAGGCCACGCCCTTTCCACTGAGCTCAGGATATAAGTTTGGAAGATCCTCTTTGCATAAGGGGATCTTCCAAGGATGCTTAGCCTAGGTGTAATATTATAATAATCACCCCTCTCATCTCCTATTCTTCAGAGTTTTCTTTTCTTTCTAACAAATCCCTTGTGAGCATCAATCACTCAGTATAGTTAATATTTACATATGCTAAAATTTTCCTTTTCAAAGCATGTTGTTTCCCTCTTCTGTTAGGTCCCTAAATAATGCATCTACAAACACCTAAAACTTGTTCACAGGTTTAAAATTACACTTGTAATCTAACCCCCTGAAATTTGGAATTGCTGTTCTATTTACTGAATTGCTGGTTATTCAAGAAAGAAGCTGAACTGAATTCTTTTTTTTTTAATATTTATTTATTTTTTTAGTTGTAGGTGGACAGCATATCTTTATTTTATTTTTATGTGGTGCTGAGGATGGAACCCAGTGCCTCACGCATGCTAGGCAAAGCACCCTACCACTGCGTCATAACCCCAGCCCCTGAACTGAATTCTTTTGCTCCTCTTAATTAAGCCACAACATCACGTAATACACAGAGGTGTACATGTGTGCAGGTTGGCTGCCTTCATAAGCATAACTTGATAGTAAGAAATCCATACAATGAGAAGATTGGCACGAAAATGAATTCTTGGTCAGGCAAATTTAACTGGGTCCCTAACTATGCAAATCTAATCTCATACTCATTCCCAAGAATTTTGAATATTTTCCTCACACTTTTAAAATCTGTCACATTTTTCTTTGTCATCATCCTCTACCAAACATAAAATATGACAGGACAACATATCCAATTGATATTAATCTTAATTAGATTAATGCATCACTATTATCTCAAAAATCATCAGCTCTGTGTAGTTTTCCTGTTGTATCTCCACCCTATGCTTTTTGTATTATCAATACTAGAGATGAGGTATCTTTTTTATAATATTCTCATACAAAATGATTTTTTAGTTTTATAATAAAATAGCCCTTTCAATGTTTTTCTTTGTATCTAATCCTTCTCAACAGAATTTCTATATTCTTGTCTGTATTTTTATAAAAAATAATAATTACCATCACTAAAATCACAATCCTTTTATTTCTTTCATTCTCATTAATAATGCTTTCTATAAAACATGGCCAACATCCAATTGTTCATCAACTAAGGAGTCCATGATTCATTTCTCTTTCACATTTGGGAAAATAATGTAAATATTTCATACTAAATTATTTGAATCTGTTTAATTCTCTTAATCTCCAACAGTATGAAAGTCCACTTTCCATATTAATTTTGTCTAAACTTTTGTAATAGTTTCTATTCAATCTTATCTCCCAGATTGGTTTTTGAGTCTTCATTTAGATTATCTTAACAAAAATATTAATA
The DNA here is from genome assembly GCA_004024805.1 of Geosciurus inauris. Taxonomy (NCBI): domain Eukaryota; kingdom Metazoa; phylum Chordata; class Mammalia; order Rodentia; family Sciuridae; genus Geosciurus; species Geosciurus inauris. Next base: position 12,951 of record PVHX01028654.1, read on the forward strand.
TGATCATGTCTGTTTCAGGTTAATAGTCTTAAATTGTTTCATTAGGGTTATAGGGAAAAAAAAGAATAGACTCTTCCTAAATTTCTATTGGAAACTTTAAAATATATGTCTCTCCCATTTCTTTCTATCTTATTAGAGTATTTTACTGGTTTGGATTCAAATCTCCATATTCCAGTGTTTCTGAATATGTGATTTTTCTCTCACATTTGAGTTCTTGAAAGGGTCTTTCACTGGGTAAGCCTTTTTAAGGGTGATAATTAAATTTGTTTAAATTTCTTTTTAATAATTAAATATATGCTGTACATATTTCCACTTTAATGGTATGAAATCTGTATTTATTGACTTAGTTTATATAAGCATTTATTGACTTCAGATAGATTTGCGAATGACTCAGCCAATTATTTCTCTGACAGTTACTTTATCTGTCTATCTTGACCATACCATATTTATAGCTTATTTAAAAAATGTTTTTAATTTGTTTCCGGGTTAAACTCTTGGTTGAAGATAGAAAGTAGAAGCAATGATTATGTTGAATTACAACAAACTAACAGTAAATCTGCAAACAGGCAAGATGACTTTGATTGCATTAGTATGTTTCACTCCTACTGAAACTATGGAAATCACATCAAAATGTTTCAAATTTTAAAAAAAGTTTCCATGCTAAAAAAAGAAAACAGCTGTGATTATTTGTAAAATTGCTTCTTTTATATTTCTTGGCCATAAAATATGTGAAATCATGAAATATTAATATAATATTTTGCTTTTAAGTAGCAATCTAATATCCTCTGTACTATCTCAGTAGTTAGAAGCAAAGTACAAACATTAAGATAAAATAATCATTTGTAGGGCTGGGGTTATGGCGCAGTGGGTTCGATCCTCAGCACCACATAAGAATAAAATAAAAGATATTCTGTCCACCTACAACTAAAAAATAAATAAATATTTAAAAATATCATTTGTATTAGCCCCCAAATTAAATAAAACAAGCAACAGTTTATGAAAGTATTTTATTTTTTTATATTAGATAAATATAATTACATTTCAATCTACATTTTAGTAAATGTGCATTTCTTTGCCCCCCAAAATAATTCACATGCAATAAAATATTCATTGATCTCTTATTTTTACATTTTTCTTAGGTAATTATTTAAAGTCAGCAGCATGCTTTGCCTTTCTTCAAGGGCTCAAATGCCTAAAATTGCCTATCTAAAGATCTATAAATGGATTGTTTTAGATTTCCATAAAAGATTTTATTAAAACATTCAAAATACAAGCCTAATATAAAATTTTCCTCATAATTTATAATGCACCACCTAGAAAGACAAGAATTCTTAAATTCCTAAGAGGATTACTATATTTATACTGTACTATTAAAGAAGTTCTCCAGCCAAAATAAGAAATACAGTGTTACTCCAACAAACTGTTTTCTCGTGCCTTAGGGCTGTCAATGAATATATTCCTTTTGCTTTGAAAACTCTCCTCTATCCTGCTTTCAGCCTTCACCCACATGATTTCTACTTATTTAGTCAGAGAGCAAATATCACCCGCTTAAAGCTTTCCTTGGTTCACTCAACTTGTTAGGTCAGTATGTATTTGCCCTTGAGCACCTTAAACTTACTTTAAAAATATACAGGGATCTATTTGTAACCCATATGATTTTGTAGAACACCAAGGATTTAAAGAACTTACCCTTCTGGTGCCGACCCACTTGCTATCATTTTCTATTTGCATGAATATGTAAATAGCCTCCTAATTTGTTTTCCTCTTTTCCAGTTTATCCCCCACATATTCTTTCTCTAGTGGCCATTAAAGTTACCTACCAAAAATGCTAATTGTTCCATCAATGTATTCAACTCACATAGAGTGCAACATCTCATTCTGTTTGTCTACAAATCACTGGGCATTTAATTATAGGACAGATTCTTATTCATATTGGCGAGCATTTGGAATCTATGGACCAGAATATGGCCTGTGTTGTATTCTGAAAATCCAGAAAAACTAAAGATTAAAATGTCCTCCCTGAATGATGCTAAATGACCCTATTTTCTTATGTGTAACTTCATTTTTGTGTGTCACTACGAAAATGAATGTGTGATATGCTGAGCTTTTGTTTTATTGTTTTTTTAAATTATTTTGCACCAACAATGTTATGTAAACATCATTTGCTTTCATGTATCTGTCCCCAATAAAATAAGTATACTATTAATTTAAGAACTGGGTTTTATTTGTTTATATGTAGAGTAAATATTTTAACAGTTATTATTTGAAGTTGTTTGTATATCTTAATTATATTCTTTGAGTCTAAGTTTATTCATTTGTAAAATGAAGATAATAAGCAACTCAGTGAGACCCTGTCTCTACATAAAACACAAAATAGGGCTGGGGATGTGGCTCAGTGGTCGAGTGCCCCTGAGTTCAATCCCCAGTACCAAAAAAAAAAAAAAAAAAAAATGAAGATAATACATAATCAGAGTACCTAATATTAATTTTCCATTAAATCATCATGCATACAACTCAGTGATAAAAGCTTTATTTGATCCAGAGTCTTCTATAAGTACATGTGATCCTCTTTGTAGTATTACTTTGGGTATTGATTATAAGATCTCAAGTCAGGCACCTTGGACTTAGGGCTGCTGATATAGTGCAGAATGCTTGCCTAGCATGTCTGAGGTCCTGAGTTCTATGTCCAGAACCACACACACACACAAAAAAATTAAAATATTTTAACAATTCTTCACAGAATTGTTCCTCAGATTTGGGTCATAACACTGTAAATTTTACTTCACTCTGTAATTTTTATTGTGCTCATTTTGCAAATAAAGATAAAAACAGCATCTATCTTATAGGGATATGATGTAGACTAAATATCTGCACATGTGTGTGTATACATCCCTACAAGGTATGTGTATGGTGTGTGTATTTGTGGTGTGTGTATGATATGTACATATATATACACACACATACATAGACATACAAAAAAAAACAGTCCTGGACTAATAAATAGGATTATTGTGATTACAAAATATTCATTTTGTAATACAAAATATTTATTACAAAAATAGGATTATTAATTTTATTATTATTTTGTATTAATAAATTATTATTATTATTTTATTTTAGATATGGGAAGCCTAAGGTAGAAATTAAGTCCAAATAAGGTAATAAGAACAAGACCCTAATCCAGTGGGATTTGTGTCTCTTAAAAATGAGATGTCTAGGGCTTGTTCTATTTCTCTATTCACAAGCACCAAGGAAACTCTACATGAGTGAGAAGGTGGCCATTCCCAAGCTTGCAAGAGAATCCTCACTAAGAACCATAAAATGCCATATGACCCAAATCATATGGCTTCCCATATCTAAATGTAGCCACATTAAAGATTATAAATTCAACATTTAAGCGTGGGGGTATACAAATATTTAGTCGATAATATTTGACTAAAGAATTCTGGGGAAGTTCTTATGATCTTCCCAATATCTTGGAAAATATCTTGAGCTTTAAATTGAAATGAGTTAAACATTTTAGAGCTTTTATCAGATAGGACAGAAGATATCTTTCTTTAAAAAAATTGTTGCTGTACAAGACCAGCCAAAGACAGTTAAAAATTCAATTTATACCTGGCATTTGCTATTAGAAGTAAAATTAGATTTAATAATTTAATAATTATTATTATTATTTTGTATTAATACAAAATATTTATTACAAAAATAGGATTATTGTGATTACAAAATTACAAAAGATTTTGTGATTACAAAATATTCATCATGTGAAGAGTTGTATCTTCTTCAAGAAAGTTAGCGCATTTCTACTGAAAAGAAAGACAGTAATTTTTGTCCATGTGTTTGTCTTTATAAATAAAACATAGTTACCTTGGCCTGCAGTGCTTGCCTTTATTTCGGTCTGTCTTTCAAGGATTTTTGTATCAAAAATATCTTTGCTTGCAAGATAAAGGTAGTGTCCACCCAAAGACAAAAAGCAGGTCTAATTACTATCAAGCGTGGAAAAGGTAGTGTCTTTCTCTACATCAGGAAGATTTGTGGTCCATTATGCAAAAATTGGAAGTCTTAGCTGGACACTGTGGTCCACACTTTTAATTCCAGCTTCCTGTGAGACTGAGACCTGAGTATCACAAGTTTGATGCCAATCTGGGCAAAGCAGAAAGACCCTGTCTCAAAAGAAAATAAATATGGTTGGGAGTGTAGCTCATTAGTAGAACATTTGCCTAGAATATATAAGGCCTTTGATTCAAAAGTCAATGGTGCAAAAAATAAATGGATTTCCTCTCCCTGGGGTTTCTCACCTATAAGGTTACTCATAGCTTTGGAGCCTGAGGGACAGGCATAAGAGATGATTTTCTGACTACCGCTATTTTCTGGATGCAATAAATAATCCATTGTCTCCAAACCTAGAAATTTCATACCTTCTGCCATCATGCATGAAACCATAAAAGGCCAACATGCTAACTTTCAAGTATATAAAGTTTCATATCTTTCAAAGTTTTGGGGAATTTTTCCAAAAATAAAGTATACATTTCTAAAAGAGGAAAGATGAGAGTCTAATGAATTAATAGGACATGAGGAAAGAAAACAGTAAGTTAGTAAATATTAAAGACATGATATATAGCAAATATGTCCACAACATTGTATAGTCTACTACTATAAATGAATGGTATTTCCCTCTGACTTGTTAATGAGGAATAAATTTGGAAGCCATTACGATAATCTGGAATAATTTTTTAAAGACCATAGCAAAGAAATGGATTCAGACAGCTGTTGGAATGGTTCCTGCTTATTCTAGGAAAACTGGAATAATGTAGAATATGGAAACTGTTGGCAATGTGGTAAATAGTACAGATTTACAGCACACACACAAAAAAG
>PVHX01028655.1:0-17844 GCA_004024805.1 Geosciurus inauris
AAAAGGCAGTACCCATACTGGGCGCTGGTGCTGCTGCACACCCATGGAGACAAACTAAGCCTTGTGGACACAGGACTGTGGCCCTGAGGTTTTACATCTGGGTATTCACAGGAAGATCCACAAGTTTCTCATACTATGTCAGCTAAGAAGGGAGGAACAACAACTTGTAGTAACCCAGAGAAATTTTCTTTCTGCTGTTGATAAAGGTTTTAGAGAAAAAAAAATTTTCCACCACTTTCCTTTATTTTGATAGATATAGACATGCATATGTGCACACGTATGCATGTGTGTTCATGTGTGGGTGACTGTGTGTGTGTTGCGGGTATACGGAATTCCAAGGCTTATCTGTGACTGAGACTGGGGAACATATGAGTCAACATTACCTGAGTGTGAGCTCCATAGTCAATTCACTACACTGCCCTCAGTTCTTAGTGCACTTCCTATAGTATGTGCTCAGTAGAGATTTACTGAAGGAATTAATGAGCAATATTAGACTTTATTTCCTGTCTTCTGTTGTTGGCTCGTTATCTCCTGTAGGTTAACCTTGTCTCTCCATCCAATGTAAGCTCTGTGAGAATAGGAAATAGAGTAATAATATCAGGTACCAGCTATTGAGTACTTACCCCTGGTAACAGGCCTCAAGAGATGCACATCACATGCAAATGGGTCCTTTCTGCCTTTTGGCTGGTGAAGAAATAGGTTCGAAGAGGCTGATTTGCTGAGGTCACACAGCACGTCCCAGCAGAGCCATCTAAAGCTCACATTGTTAGCTGCCATGGAACCCAGATACTTCTCATTTGTTATGAGATGCTGAGCATGACTTTTAAACTTTGTGTTAAACCAAGGTGGTAGTCCCGGCTTAGTGAAAAACCTGACACTAGCAAATCTGCTTTCCCACTCATTTCCTTTCATCTGGAACAGCTCGAGCAGACTTTGAGTACTTGCCTTCTCAGAAGAAGTAGAACCATATATGGTTTGACTAGTATAGGCAAAATCAGTGTTCAAAAAGTTAAAAATAGCAGATATTTTTTGTTCACTTTTAGTTTGTTGTGTTTTATCTGTTTGTTTGCTTTTTTAATGGACTATTTGGGAAGCCTGAACAAATGCAAATGTTCTTGATAAATTCAAACACCAGGGAATTGGCTAGTTTTTATATTTGCTTTTTAAAAATTTCTCTTACCTTTTCTTTAAAAGAATAATAACTAGAGTCTCTGATTCTGTGATTGATTTTTTGTTTATCGTATTTTCTTTTCCTACTAGCATACCATAGATTTCAGATATTTTTATTTTAGCCAAAATTTATGACAATAAAGTAGTAATCATATGAATATTGTTTCTCTTGAAGGAATGGACAAACTTTGAGACTTGGGAAGTTTTGCCAAATTTCGCATAGTTTGTCACAGAATATCATAAAGCTTTGTTATCTTTTCTTTTGCTTTCCTATCAGTGGCCACCCCAGATGTCTGATTTAAGGGGAGTAATCTATTAACCTATTTATAATGATGAATTGATAACATATAGTCTCAGAGGTGTTTGGATTTAAAAGGGAGTCTATATGGAAGGAGGAAAAATGTTTACCTTAAAGAAGTGTATTTTAAGCCATAAATTTTGTATTAGCATTTTTCAGAGATAAAAATCCAATAGGCAATCAGTTTGAATTGACAGAGATAGTCACAGAATCTAAAGAGAGATGATGATGTATTTCCCAGTCTGAGTCCAAGTCCAAAATTGGGAGAAGACCAGTGTATATACCTAAAGACAATTGGGTAGAGGGAGAATTCTTTCTTGTCAAGCTTTTATTCTGTTCAGAACTTCAAAGGATTGGATGAGGTTCACCCACATTGGGGAGGGCAATCTGTTTTATTTAGTAGGTAGTTTCAAATGTTGATTTCATTCAGAAAAATCATCACAGACACAGCTAGAATTAACATTTAACCACATAACTGGGCACCCCATGGTTCAAGCAAATTAACATGTAAAATTAACCATCACAATATTTTAAGTCAAATTATTAACAGCTCTCATTGTTAATATATTAATTATTGCCAGCATTTAATCATCTTAACCAAGCATGTTGATATGTATTTCATTTGAAAATAAGTACAACCGGGGTTGGGATTGTGGCTCAGTGGTAGAGGGCTTGCCTTGCATGCATGAGGGACTAGGTTTGATTCTCAGCACCACATAAAAATAAATAAGTAAAATAGATATTGTGTCCATTTACAACTAAAACAAATTAAATAAATACAACCAAAATAAATAAAACCACAAGCCCATTGAAGTTCAGAGAGGTTAACTAGTTTGTCCTATATGACAAATATATAAAAGGCCAACAGCAATGCAGTCAGATGAGGTTGAAAAAACATAAAGTGGGATTTCTCCAACACAACCAAGGCAATTGTATTTCCTTCCTAAATATCATGGGTGTTTACTTGGTTATTAAAGAGAGGGTAAAGGTACATTCTGAACTCTGCCTTTTTCCTAAGAAAGGGCATCTCAGCCAGTCAAGGGGTCTTTGTGTCCGTCTTTGTGTCCATCTTTGCTTGCATGTAATTAGCACCCACTCTCCATCACACTCAGTAGGGACATTTTAGGAAGGAAGGATAAACGAGATATTCTACATGAGGACAGAGGGGAACCCTTTTATAAAACAAATGCTTTGTACCAAGTGCCATGCTAGGAATAAATATATTTCACTAAATAAATAAGTATAATTCTTATTGTCTTGATCAGTTGATGTCTTAATACTGTTTGGAGGATCAGTTAGATGGAAAACGCAACCTTGACTCAGTTTTCTAAAACATTAACATTCAAGGAGCCACATGACCTTGACCACACAGCAGAGGGTGTTGGAGGAGCTGCCCTGCATTTGCCCACTTTCAGAGTCTTCCGAAGCTGCCAACTCTAGGAGTAAACGTGATTCTGCCTTGTTTCTTGGATGATAGCTTTTAAACCAATTTCTAGGCTCTCTTTGTAGTTGTCAAAATGATTGTCCCCTTGCCCTAGTGATGTGCAATCACTTGATTCTAAGTTCTTTTATTTCTACTCCCACCAGAATGTGAGGTGAGAAGGAGCATAACATGTGTAGGCTATTTTCAGTGACCCCTGAGGTTTGGGTCATTCAGCTATTTCAGAAGATGTACCCCCTAAATAAAATCAGGAACTTTAAATGCCTCTAATTGGGATGGTGAGTACCACATGGCCATAAGGGCCACATGGCTATAAGGGCCATTAGTGTAAAAAGCCACATGAGCAGCATAACGTTGCCTTCAGTGGCACTGTGACTTGGAGCCTCAGATTCCCACTGTTTGAACACTGAGTCAGATTTAATGTTTCTCCCTGACAGATTTAAAGTCCAAAAGGACTTGAGGAAAGAGCATCTGACAAGCCTGAGGATTAACGGTGTTCAAGGGAAGTGAGTGAAAACATTTCAGCAGCGGAGCGTTTAACGGGCTGAAACACATAAATTTATCAGCAAACTTTACCCTCCACGTGCATGAAATCAGGAAAGGCTTTTTAACACCATTTTGAATTATGCACTCTGTAATACACAGATATATCAACTGTTCCTCATTTGTTAGCCAATCATTTGGAAGACAAGGATGGATTATATTTTTATGTCAATCTGCTTCTGATTCAGTAGTTAGGGTGATATATTGTCAGGCATCACATCAAACACGAGCTGTAAGAGTAAGTCTAAACTGTTTTCCATTATGCCTATGGAGGTATAATTGGTACTACTGACAATGTTCTGGATTATATTGGTTTTTTTTTTTTTCTCCATTAGTTAAGGATCCATAACATGCTTCTGTTTTTCCTGTCTCATCCATCTTGGGCATTTTTTCAATAATTTTTAAGGAAAACCTATGCTAATTACAATTTCCTTATGTGTATGTAAGTTGTATTTTTGAAAGAATTAACTTGGACATAAGTCATTCAACCTAAAGATTACTTGCATTATCTAAGGTCATCTTCTCAAAAGTTATGTGTTAAGTAACATTATCCCTAATTCACAGACAATGAAATGAAGTTTTGAGAGTTAAGTTATATACGCATGGAGCACAGCTGAAATGTGGCCACAATGGGCCACAAACCCACTTGCATCTAACTGTGTAAAGTATGTATTGTGCACTTAATATGCCTGTTTCTCCAGTTGTTATAAACATCTGCTTTCATTTTATGAGAACTTTTATGTGCAGGAACCACATGTTTTGTATAACGCCAGCCTGGTGGAAACATGAGTCAAGCTCTCCAGTAGTATATTGCTTCTTATCTTTTTAAGATTGACCTTCCAAAGATTCTAGAAAATTGATCAGAATCATTTTTCTGATTGAGTGGCAATGATGAGAACTATTATCTTCATAATAAGTTTATCCTAAAGCAACTGCCACTATTAAAAGCAAAAGAATGTAATTACAGAATCCCTGTTTTCTGTTTTCCTCATAATTTGTATCATTTAGGTTGCTTTGATAAATAAGAGAAGAATCCCTCTGCACAGACACCACTGTATTCGGCCCACGCCACTCTGCTATGCCCCCAGGGAACACTGGGTAGTGAGAACACCTGGTATTTCCACATGCAAAACCTGATCTATTATATTGTCTCTATTAAAGGCAGATTCAGCTCTTCATACTAATGGGACAGTTTAAACATAGAAGCACTCATTATTTACTCTGCTCACCCCTGCTCTTCCCAACAAAGTGAATATATTTCTCCATTAGCACAATAAGATGCATTTTGACTTTTTCTAGAGAAACTTTTTTCTCTTAAGAAACAAAACAAATGAACCTACTGCTTTGCTTTGACACCTTATTAAATACCATGAAATCTGAACTTTTCCTATAGGTTCTTTGCCTTATCTCTTGCTGGCCCAGGTCATCATTGTTCCCCCTTCTCTACCCTCCCTCCTCCATTGCCCCTTTACATATAGCAGTTTGATTTGAAAAGAGGCTTTCAAGAAGGTTCTAGACTCCAATTATTACTATAAATTAGATTCTGGTTTTGTTTGTACATATGATGAAGGCCTGTTCCTTGCAGCAAGGAACTCGGGTCCTTGGACACAGGTTCCCTCACACCCATTAACATGTGGTTTTAAACTAAGCATTTGTGGTCCAGATCATAGTGGCAAGACTATGAGTTTTTGAATTAGACAAATCTGGGTTTATATTCTGGAACCAGCAATAAATAGCCCTTTGGCCTTAGGGAAATCACTTTAGCATTCTGAATGCTTTTTCAACTCCAAAACCCAAGAGACGTAGATGTGGCTATTATTTCTATTTCATAGAGTTGTAATGAGTTCAATTCACATATACACCCATCCCAGAAGCTGGTACAGGAAGACTTCCCAAATAGCAGCTATTGTCAGACCATGACTGTTTTATTGGTGATGAAAATATTGATTTAAAATGGTTAATATTTTTGTTCTTCCAGGATACCAGTCAGCACCAACATTTCAGTTAATTCTGTATAATCCATTCCTTGCTTTGACTTCTCCCAGAATGTGGCATAATGTAGACTCCTCTACCACCTTCCCAAACTCCAGGATCTACCACGTAGTGTGGTCTTCCTCAATTAGGCTGAGTGGAATGGATTGTTGATTGAATTAGAGCATGGATCAAGAAGATAAGGTTCAATTATTTGCTAACTCAGGATAGCTACAGACAAACAGCCTGGCTGGTTGATCTCTGGCTTCTGTTTTCAAAAAAGAGGTTATTCATTATTGATGAGAACTGAAAATATCTCCATCATCTACCACCCTAATTTGATGAAATAGCTTGTTAACTAAAACAGCGGTGCCTGAAATAGCTATTGATTTAATCTTTCATTTAGGGGCAAGCAAATTTCCTATGGCCAGGTGTGGGAGCGGGTATGGAATCACACTGACAAATTGAGATATATACCCAAGCATTAATTCTCCTGGTGCCTGGTGCCTCCATTAGTCAAAGAGCCAGATGTTGACATCATAAGTACAACAAACCAAGAAAACACAATCTGTAAAACATATACAGAAAGGAAACTGGGCAGCTCCCAGGGTTTGTGGCTTCTTTCTAGAAGTCACATCCCCCATCTTCTGACAAAATTATGGTTGTACATGAAAATGAAGTGACAGGATCTGTTTTCTTGGAGTTGTGCCTATATTTGAAAAACTAACTGACAGACCTGAGAAGCGGTGTGATAATTCAAGTGACATTTAGTCAAGCAACCAGAGATAAGGCTTATATGAAGTTTACAAGGGCCCTGGTGCCACCTTGGCAGAGTTCCTCTGGGTGCTCCTGATAGACTTAATAAAATGTCATAAACTGGATGGACTCACATAAAATTAATTTGTTCTCTCATCATTCTGGAGGTAGAATTCTGAAATCAGTGTGTAGGCAGAGTTGAATTATTGTGAAGGTTTTGAGAGGGAAACTGTCTGGAGCCTATTTCCTAGTTTCTGGTGATGGCTGGCAATCGTTGGCACTGGTTGGCTGGAGAATGTGTCACATCAGCTTTCCCCTCATTTTCCTTTCCTCTGCATCTCTGCATTCTCTTCCTTCTGGGCTTATCTCTGTGTCCAGCTCTCCCTTTATAAGGACATTAGTCATATTGGACTCTAATGACATTAGGTTAAATTGATGACATCTGCACAGACACTGTTTTCAAATAAAGTGACTTTCTGCGCTATGTGTGTTGGGATTTCAATTTATATTTTGGGGAGATGAAGTTCAAACCATAACAAAGAGTCACAATGCATTTGCTGTACTAAATAAATTCATTAGACTTTCTTAAGACAAAATAAAGGCAAGAGATTTTGTTTTCCTATAGGCATATAAATACTTTGGGAACCAGAATTTCAACAGAATCATCATTTAAAGAATCATGATAGGCTCCAGGAGATGGTATATAGTACTTCTTCTAAAAGCATAATTCACAGATCACTTGGTGAAGGTGAAGGTGGATGGTAAATATTAAAAACATAGGTATTTCAGGACCGCTTCAAAATATCTTGAGAAAAGAGCAATCCACTGACGTCTGTTTATCTTGCAATTTGTCATCTTCCATGCTGTTCCATCTAGTAGACATGGAAACTTTCGAATTTCATCCTGAAATGTTTTGTTTTGTTTTTGTGGAGTTTTTGTTTAGTTTTGTTTTTTGTGTTTATTTAGGTAATACATAGGCTAAAATGGCATTTTTCTTATTTTCTGATAGGGCAACAACTACTCTTTGCTTATTAATTCTTCCTCTGTCAAATGTCCTAAACATAATCTCTCTATATATTTGCCAGTGTTTATTTTCTAGGTATTTGCCTATTTTCTAAAATAGGAAAATGCTTATTCCTTTTTATTATTATTATTTTAAGCAGGAACATATCTGTCTTGAGTGGCTCTTGTTCATTTCAAGGACATGGCTGAGGACTTCACTCACCAGCCGCTCAAGGGAATCCCAGGCCACAGAGCACAATGTAGAACAGGTGGTTTCTTCAAAGCCTAGCAGAAACAGCTGTGACCTCCAGACAGTTTTCCTCTTCCCTTTTGCGAGCCAAATAATTGTTTCTTCTACTCATTCTCCATTTCATCTTGTATGTTTATTGACGATAATTTTCTTCCCTTCTTAAGGGAATACTTGTTTCTATTTCTTGTCTTTTATTAAATTGTGAGCTCTGTTAAAGTTGGAATTATATATTATGCCTCTGCTTTGTACACTCTACATGCTAGGGTAATGGCAGACATGGTGTGAATATATGAAGTGAATTGCATTGAGATAATTTTTAATAATACTAATAATACATGTTACTGTAGAAAATTCTGGAAATGTGGAAGTTTAGCAGATAAAAAAATGCTACCCCTATGAAGCAATGACTTTATTTTTGTTACTTTTAAAATGCATTCAAAATAAATATAGGCAACTATTAAGCTCTTCATATAACTTAATACTTTTCATAATCTTAATATTATACAAAAATATCCTCCATTGAATCCATACACAGAATGGAACTATTTTAATGGCTGCATTATTATCTACTACATGAATGCAAGAGCAATTGCCTTATTTCTCCCACTGTTATAATATAAATTATACCATAATGAACATCTTTCTGTATAACTTTGTAAAGTTAACTTTATTTACTTATTTATTTATTTTAGAAGTTGAATGTCCATAATGTAATTATAAAGCCAAGGGTTAATTTATAACACATAATTGTGTTACTCAACACTAATGACTGCCCATTTCCCCCAAAACAGAATGAGAGTATTTATCATCAGCTTCAAAACTATGCATATATAAGCAATCTTTTAATTAAATAAACCTTTGAAAATTAGAAAAAATAGAAATTATTTGCACTGAGATTAAGTCTGCAGTATAGAAATTTGAGCAAATTGGGTGCTATACAAAGGCCTGGTGAAAGGAAAAGTGGAGGCTGAAATCCAGCCTTTGTTCCATTGCCAAGCTGAGCATCTGAAGCTCTCTCTGTCCAGGGACTTTAACTAGTGTGAAGATGCCATCTGCTCAGCAAGCTGCATGCCCATCTGGAGAGAGTGCATTCTCTTATCAGCACAGAACTTTCCTAGAGGCCCACTGGGGCTCATGTTAGTAGGTACTTGGGGGTGGAGAGTTGCAATCCTCATCTTTCACTTTCTTGAAGAAGCAGCTATTGTTCTGTGGGGCTAAGTTTTAGAAGGACTTGGTGAAGAGCATTGTCTATTGGGGTGCTAGGGTAGCAAGGACCTCTGAAGATTTTTAAGATGATGGTCAAAGATTTCTGATTTTCTATCTGGTTTACTACTCCCTGCGATTTACCTACCCCTCCTGTGCTGCCTCCCTATGTCCGTGCTGACTTTTCCCATTCCGCCCTTGTCAGCTGTTCCACTTTGCCCTAAAACATCTTTCAGTCTTTCAAGGCTTATGTCATCACAGCTGTAAGCCCTAAGCTCTTTAATTCTAGATAGCAAAGACTTCCCCTCTTTTGAATTCACAGAAAGTATTTTTTGAGAATCACAATGAGTTGGTTATATATACAAGCCTTGAAGCCCTTTAGGCTAGATGTAAACCTGTCTATCACTTGGCTGTATGTAGAGAGACAGTAGTAATGTTTCCTAATCTATACCTCAGTTTCCTCATGAGTAAAATGAGATAATAATAGCACATTGGCTCAGGACTCTGGTGAGGAGTGACATGTTAATATTTAATTCAGTACAGCACTAAGAAAAGAGTACTTCTCTTTGTTGGTTGGTTTTACTATTGCATTCTTTGCCAAATGATCATTTCTCAAAAGCACATATTGTGTCTTATATATTTTTATTCTTAGGGATTCTTGCATAAGAAAAATCTGAATACATATTAGTTGGTCAATGGAATAAATACATTATTTATTTAGGAGCTTTAGGTGACAGGCATTAAGTACATGATTTCACATCATCTCCCCTCCTTTTTATTCCATACATTCAACATTTATAGAGAAGCCACTACATTGTAAGAACGGAAAAACAAAGAGGATCACTTTCCTGGACTCAAGATACCCTATCAATAGGCCGATGATCAGATGTGCTAAGAATAGCACTGTGAGAACAGCTGAATACATAGAAAGGCTGGCAGCCCAAAGAATGGACATCTGCCCCAAATCAACCTGGCGGGAGGGGTGGGGGCATTGTGCAATGCCACAGTCATTGTGGCATTTCCGATTAGGGAGATTTCTATAAAATATTAAGGAAAAAATAAAAGGGAAAAATGGAAGACCCAAAAGTTTCCTTAAAGCCTTGGCAACAGCTATCAACCCAGAGAGAAGACTAAGCCATAGCTGAAGTGTTTCTACAAGAAGGGCTAAGATTTTTCCCAATTCATTGTAGTCCTAGATTTCTCTTGTATATGTACAAACAAGAATAAAACCACAATAAGAGAATCCTTTTGTACATAGTTCATATGCCAGTCATCTTTCCTCCAATGAAAGTTAAGTATGAGGTATATTTATGTCTGCATTATCTAAGTCAGTGACTTTTATTTGTTGCCCATTTAGGAAAGAGCCAGGCATTGAACAAGGCATTGTGTAATTGCAGCCTCATATTGAAGAAAGACAATGTAATTGCAATTAGTGTTAAATAATTTATTTATGAAATGCTAGAATATGCATTTGTGTTCTATCATTCCTTTCCAGTCTGGTACTGTGGGTACTCCATTAAGTTGTAAAATACAAGGTCATTAACCTGAAGTCTGCTTGAAGTCACATTACTAGATTGTCTTCTGTTCCTCTCCACTTGGCATAACATCGTAAAGCCCATTTGGATCATTTATCTGTACCTACTTAATTCATTTGTGGTCACCTAAGATTCTTTTCACTACTCATTAAGCACATGTGAGCTGTGTTGAAAGCAGTTGGCTTTCCTTGAGCACCTGATGAAGATCCAAAACTCAGCCACACCCCTTTAGTTCTCACTAGCTGTTCACATTCGCCTTTTGTCATTATTGATGCAAGAAGCTCAACAGAGCTCCATGTTCTAGACCATCCAAGTGTTGAGGATCTTCCCAGCACTTTTCACAATAAAGTGTACTAGGAGTAGATTTTGAAAACCATATTCTGAAACTCAGACACCACTTTGCCATCTGTTTCTCATTCCGGTGCATTGGGAAAAATGGATCTTTATTATAAACCCATCTCCAACTGCTAGTTAAATAGCAGGTACCAGAGTAAGAAAGAAATGCTATTTATTGAGTTCCTTTCACTGATGTGGTAGGAAATATTGAGATGGAACTTTCACATACATAGCCCAAGTCAAAATCGCCAATGCTACATTACATTTTACAGACAGATTAGCTTAAGTATAGAGAGTTTACATAACGTAATTAGCTAAGATTTAAACCCAAGCATATTGGACTCCAGAGCTCTTTCAAATACCCCCAATGCCAGGTGTCCCTGTAACATCACTGTATGCAGAGTTGACTGTTGATGTTATGGAAACTAATTATCCTGTCTGAGAATTAAATATCTTGGCTTTATTCTCCTCCTCTATCTTAATGGTCTATTACTAGCCACTATTGTTCCATCTGCACAGAGGGTAATCAGGAACTGGAGGAAGAAATAAAAGATAATAACAGTCAACTTTCAACCATTGGTAAGTCATGACGAATGTGGTTTTTTTTTTTTTTTTTTTTTTTAGTGTGTTGTGTGTATGAATGTGCTAAACATTTATGTTGTTATAAATAAAACAGTGTGCCCACATTTAAGTATTTGGACTCTGTGTTGCCCAAATTGCCTGTCCTGTCCCTGTCTCTGTCATTTGCACAACTTGGTTAAGACCTGACTAGTTACACATTTTCCACTAGATATTGGGTCTCACAGTGATAATTTTTCAGACTTGATGTTCACATTTTACTTACTGCACTCCATGGGGGAACATTCTGCTATGTACTTGCTAGGTTAGAAGTAGAGGTGATAGGAATTGAGTGGCTGCTGAGGCTTTAATAAGACGGCAAAATGTGTCACAAATGAGAGTTTATTGCTCCATCTGAACTTTTGGGACAAATGATTTCATTGCTTAATTCCATGAATGTGTTGTTTAATTGTATTTTGGTCAGGGATAAAGGATAACATGCTTTTGTCAGGCTTTTTGCTGCTGTGACCAACAGACCTGACAAAAATGATTAGAGAAGGAAAAGTTTATTTGGGGGCTCAGGGTTTCAGAGTCACAGTTCATAGACAGCCAGCTCCATTCTTTGAGGCTCTAGGTGTGGTAAACGATCATGGCAGAAAGGTGTGGTGGAGGAAAGCAGCTCAAGACATTACACCAGGAAGCAGAAAGAGAGCTTTGTTCAACAAAGACAAAATATATACCCCAAAGGCATGCTCCCCAGGAACCCACCTCCTCCTGTCATACCCTACCTGCCTATAGTTTCCACTAAATTAATCCCCTATCAGGAGATTAATTCATTGATTAGATTAAGGCTTCCATAATCCAATCATTTCACCTGTAAACCCCTTTGCATTGTCTCACACATGAGCTTTTGGGGGACTCCTAGTATCTAAACCATACATGTTTTGTTATTTCTTAACAGTCTGTAACAGTTTAAAGGTATGTTGCATTTGTTAAGACTATTGAATATAAAAGGCATTAAAGGAGGAAACAAAATATCTCTTCATGTTCTACTTACTCTTCTTCATACACAGCATAATCGTTCACAGATGGAGAGTATACAGCATTTATTCAAAACACACTTAGGGATTAGGTATTGAGAAAAAGATCTTACAAAGACACATGGAGTCTCTCTACTTTGCTGCCCAGGGATGATGCCAGTGTTTTTATCAAAATTCAAGTCACAGAGGCTCATAAATGGCCAGGATCCAGCATACATACTGCATGACCACAGTCACCTTCTTGTTCAGAACTTTAGTGACCTTCCACCTTCTTGCCCTTACTTTATCACTCTTCTCCCACAGTGCTCTCAAACATTAGAAAATCACAATGTTCTGTATGTTGTGCATCTTCTTGTCTTTTTCTTCCTTTTGTTTGTGAGCAGGCATTCAAAGAAGAAGCTGTGCTGGGTCATTCATCTCCATCTTCTCAGTGTCCATCTCAACCTGGCACACAGTAACAGGGAATATACATGGCGATCTATAAAAGAAGTGTGGAGCTCCCAGAGCACAGGGTGACTTATAAATCAAAACTTACTGATATTTGTCTGCCTTATTTGACATATACACAATTGTCACCCATTCCAATGACAACGTATGAAGATGAGAAATTAGTAAGGACACTATCAAAAAGTACAATATAAAAGTGGCCTTTTATATAGTTGCACAATTAATTATTTCTAACTAAGGAAAAATCTCCCAGTGTCAAATACAGTTATGTATTTTCTACAATTACTGCTACCACACACAAACATACATACACACACACACACACACACACACACACACACACGCACTTACCAGGTAGGAAAAGAGACTGCAAAGCTTAAACAATGGAAGACAGAATAATACTACCTTGATTTTTTTTCTTCTATTTTTTGGTTTCTTTTTGTTGTTGTTGGTTTGGTTTTTTTTCAAAATAGAAAAATAGTCCATTTCATGCAAAGGTGCCATAATTCCATTGCCTTCTTAGATTATCTTTCAGTTCCTAGGGTCCCTTAGTAGCAACCAGTTGTCACTTGTTCAAGGCCTCATGATATTCTATAGCTGGGATTCAAACTCATCTATTTCTGGCTCTAGAGTCAAACTTTCCCTTCCACATCAATGGCCTCATCCCTGGAAGTGTTCCTTGCAGCAAACTAATATACAAACTATCTTCTGTCTTCAGTATGGTATAGGAGAGGCTAAAATCCCAGGCTTGGGAGATGGACTTCGCTTCAAATTATTTTCTGTTATTTCATGATAGTTCAACAAGTGACCCATTTCAGAATCTTTGAGTCTCCATTTCTTCAACTCTACACATGGACGATTGTCCTCCTTGCCTCCCAATGTTGTTACGAGTATAAAAAAAAACTAAAACAAAAATGTGTAACTCATGAAATGAAATTAAATAAACACGTATCTGTTGTTTTAAATGGTAGTTACTGTTATGAGATCCTTTTATGAAGGGGTAACTCCTTTCCTTTTGCAATTAGAAATGTGGAAATGGATTTGTATTGTAAAATATAGATGTTGTTTTAGTTGATACAAAATTTACTTGATCAGATTTGATAATCCAACTTGTTGATTTTGTTTTATTGAGAGAATTTCTGGCTAGTAAATGTCCTTGTTTGCTTTTATTTCCCTGAAATCTTGGCTATTTCAATGAACTTTGTCTTCTGATCATATGATCTCTTCAATCTCTTTTACCCCAAGGTACTCTCTTCATCCTCTTCTTTAGGAAGAGTAGACAAAGGATCAATACCCTGTTATACCAGTTTTACAGATGAGAATTTGAGGCCCATAAAGATTTTCAGTTTCCTCATTGTCATGCAGTTTATTGAAATCAAATTTCAAAGTAAAATTTTAAACCGAGGTCTGCAGATCCCAGCCTACAATCCTATCTGTTCCCCTAGGAACTCAGTTCCCTTGCCTGTCTATCATTAGGAGGACTGCATGCTTTTGCACAGGCCAACCACACAGATTCTTATTGTTTTAAAAGCAGCAATTTCCTCATTCTTGCTTTGAGGGGTGGATTTGGAAGATAAAGTCAGATCAGGAATATTACAATGATATAGTAGGACTCAGAAGGAATATAGTAGGTAAGGCCCTAAAAAGTACCAGGAGAGTGGTACTAACATGCTGCTGGGTGAGTCCTTATAAACTTGACAGTGATGTTCTGTACAAACTGAAGCAAAAATACTAGAAGTGCAGTGGCAGAAAAATGGATCAAAAGATTTAGAGGAGCATTTAAAGTGGATACAGAAAGTAAGGGCAGGAAAACCACCAGATTTCTATGTTTTTCAGAAGGATGTGGAGATGCTGAGTTACCAAAGTAATGAACTGGTGAAGGGGAGGATACCGGCATCATCAGGAGATGTCAGCATGGAATGGGCCTCCCTGGTAGTGATGGGATACTAGACTACTGAAATAGTAGGCATGAGGTAGGACATTTAAGAATCAGAAAAGATCAAGCAGAATTAAAATGAAGACTGGAGTATAAAGACAGTTCATAGAATTGTGTGCATTTAGGGGAAGACAAATTGCCAGTAAGCAATAATGATTATTCTATACAAATAAGGGGGTTAAATTCTGGGAGTCTGAGGGCAACTTCCCCAATAAAAAGCCATAATTCCTTGTGCAGTTTCATACTGCTATTTATCCAGGTAATCATACACTATAGGACATCCAAATATATAGAGAATCTTTGAATCCAGCCTAACCCAGAAATTTGTCCCTTGTACCATGAGGTAAGAATGATAATATTGGTAAATCCTAAAGACAGCTTCTTAAAATGACCCTCTCCCCTCACCAAGATGGAAAATACAAGCAGAATATAGAGTGGAATAGTATAAATTAGAGGTATCCTAAAGCTTTAAAAAATGGCAGTGGTGCATCACATTACATGTCCATAGTCCCAATGGTGTGGCCACTATAAAAACCATGTGATCTGGAAAAATGGTGAATTATCACAAAGTCAACAATATGGCCACCTTAGTTCCATTTGTAGTGGTCATGAGGGGTCTTTGTTAGAGCACATTAACATGACCTCAGCATATATTCATAAAGCTGTTAATCTGGAGAATACATTTTTTCCATTTCTAAAGGAAAGTATGCTCTGAAACACTTTTCTTTCATGTGAAATTAACATTAAGATTTATTTATAATCTTCCCCAAGGCTATGCTGACTTTCCTGCTTTCTGTTGTTATATGGTGCAAAGAGACCCAGACTGTCTGACCATACCCAGGACATCACACTGGATCATGGTGTGTATGACATCATGCAGTCATACTGGATGTGCAAGCAGAGACAATATACTAGAGATTATAGTAATTCATATATACTGCAGGAGAAGAATGAACCAACACACAATAAGGACCATTGAACATCAAACAATATGTCCTGGCAGGCTGGAATATTCTTTTTAAAATAAAGGACACATTATTGTATGTTTCACTTCATTCCACAATGAAGGAAGCAAAACACCTTTTAGGACTGTTTAAGTTTTGGAGGCAGCTTGAGAAAAATCTCATCAGCCCACAAGTGAAGTAACCAAAAAGGCCTGAGGAAGAAAGGGAAATGTGTGAGGCAGAGTAAGCTATGTTCATGCAGTCCTGCCTCTTGCACCATGTGACCAAGCCGAGCCTATGTGTTTGGTGATGTCAGGTAGACAAGATGCCATGTGCATGTTATGAAAAGTTCCTATGGAGTTCTCACAATGGGGATCCCTAGAGTTCTGGAGCAAAGCCATCCCAACCATAGTATAGAGAGCTTGGTAAAAATAGAGCATCATTGGGGTTAACCTGCCCTCTGAACCACATGGAAAAGAAGATCTGGCGGGAATTAATGGTGAATCAAAGGTAGCACATCCAGGCCCTGACCTGAATAAGCTACACACCAGATACCCCCGACCCTCATGTCAACTACTACAGTCACTCTCACACCTCTCCTTGAGTTATACTAGGCTGCACAGGGCCGGGAAGCAGGGTTGATCTTCATGGGCCATTCAGAAGAAAAAGTCTACTTCATAATGACTATATAGAAAGGCCTAACGTAGAGGCACCAAATAGTAAAGGCTCCATGAATGCCAGCCATTCTACATTAGCATTTGTTGTTTCAGCCTCTGAGATAAAAATTTCCTTCTACTTTAACAATAAATTATTTTCTTTTCCCACTTTTTTCCTGAGACTAATTGCTTTAGTATCTTTTATCATATCTGAACACACTGCCTAGGGCAGAAAGCTGTACATTGCTCTTTGTGGCTGATGGGTGGTTGAGACACAACCAAGAAGTCCTCCCAGGCCATGCCATAGACCAATGCCATGCTCCATTCCTGAGTCCCTCCATACTTCACATGAAAGCATTGGTTGAACTTTGCCACCATAGAGAAGGTTCCTTGCCTTTCCTTATTTTTTCTGAAAAATGAAAACATCCATTAGTATATAATTAGCATTATATTTGCTTTTCAGAGCAATAGAAATCAATTTTTTTATGAAAAGATCTTTATGTTCTAATTTTATTTTTCTTATTCTGCCACAACTGGCTTTTAATGAGGTTTTTATTTTCCACTGGAAGCCCGCAGCCTGCCCTAGGTTCCTGTTGTGGTTTGCTCATCATTGATTGACCAACCCTGGCTTTCGTAGAACTCGCTTGCTCTCGTGTGTTCATTGATCTCAGTGTCAGATAGTTTGCTGAGAGATCTCCAGGTTTAACATTGAGTAGAAAGTAATGTAATTAAGATGCTGACCTTGTGAAGTGCTTTCCACTTTTTACAGGTAAACTTTTTCAGACCACGCGAAGTTAAGGAGCAGAGAGATGCTTCAACTTCATTGCCAGAGAGCAAACTCTGGTATTTATATTGATAAGCTCACTCCTTCAGCAGCATCTTCAGCTGCGAAGCACACGGAACTATGGGCTCAAGTCCACTTTTTATCTGTACATTCCCAAAGAGCCTAAAAGATGTGTTGGCTTTATTGACAATAAAATCAAAAAGTCCCCCTAGAGTTAGAAGGGCCAGAAAGCTAGGGAATTCTATACTTAGGAAAAAAAAAAACCAAACAAACTATTGAACACATAGCAGTTGTACTTGTCATAGAGCATTTATCTCAGGACAGAATAGCCCCTGGGGTGTGCTCAGTGAACAGTTCTGTCAGAGAATTTTGCTGAATTCTCCTATTCAGTGAGTAAATAATTGCCCCTCACATGTGTGTGTTAAGTTCTGTATTTAGAGGACTAGATTGGCTTGATTCCCATCCTGAATTCCTACTGGGTTTTTTGTTTTTCTTTATTTTTGGCAAATAATCCTCTCTCTGCCTTTAGTTTTGATAAGATGTTTAGTAAAATTATCAGTCTAAAATTATTTTTTGTCCAAACATTACATGCAATGAGATAATACAGCAAATTTGAACAAGAAACTTATTGATTTGTTCATGCAATAAATACTCATTTATGCTTACCACAGATTGAGCACTGCTCAACACAGGGCAATGCAAAGATATGTAACACCATATTTTACCTTCACTGCCCAGAAAAGGAACAATCAAGCAGACATTTATAATTATGGCAAGAGTTCTGAGGCAGTCAGCACAGAGAACATGTCTAGGAGGACCTGGAAAGGCTCTGTTAGGAAATAACCATGGAGCTAAAACAAGAATCATTAAGAGTGAGAGAGTAAAGGGAAAGGGAGTAGAGCTCCAAATAGATGTGAGAAGAAGGAGAGAGAGGTTTTGACATTGGTGAGCCCTGGATAGTCACATGGCAAGGT
>PVHX01028656.1:0-17801 GCA_004024805.1 Geosciurus inauris
TGCCTGGCTAAAACTAAATCTTAAGAAATTTATTATTTTCTTTTTTTTATTCTCGTTTAAGGAAAAAATAGGAAAGGGAAGGACTCAGCAATGATATTGAACACCTGTTACATGTAAGGCTCTGAGTTGGTCTTCACATACACTAATAAACTCAGTACAAGAACCCTTGAAAAAAATCTGAATTTTATGAATAAAGGGTTGAGCTTAGAGAAATTTAGAGGACTACCAATGGCCATACAGTGAGTATAAGGTGAAGTTGGGGTTTGAGTTTGTGCTGTCTCCAGGGCCCGTTTTCTTCAATTGGCAAATTAAAACAAGTGCAAAAGTATGGGAACTTGAGTCTTCTGTGGGATCAGAGAAATACCAGAAGTCCGCATTTTCAGAACAAAAAATGATCTAAAGAAAAAGCATTTATCTTCCATGACTGGAGCAAACTGTATGTACCTTCTGATTGGAGATTGAGTCTGATTTGATCGTCTTTCTGTTTCTGAGGGTGCATTTTTCTCATCATTTCAGATTTATGAAAACTTTCCTGTTATGGAGGCTGGTTTTGATATTGCTCAAGGGCACAGGCTACATGTCTGAAAGCAGAGCCCTTGGCACCACCTCTTTCCAGGGTTTTGTCTTTGGGTGTGTTACTCTGCTTCTGCAAGTCTCACTTTTCACATTTGTAAATAAAGTTAATAAGGTGGATCCTCATAGAGTTGTGGGGTACAGCGGGTTATAGGAGTGAAGGTTTAGTGTGGTGCCTGGCTTCTGCTAGTGTCCAATCAGTACTTATGATTATTGTTACTATTTTTAATTTTGGTCTTTGGGATTGAACTCAGGGTACTCGATCACCGAGCCACATCCCCAGCCCTATTTTGTGTTTTATGTAGAGACAGGGTCTCACTGAGTTGCTTAGCACCTCGCTGTTGCTGAGGCTGGCTTTGAACTCGCGATTCTCCTGTCTCAGCCTCCCAAAGTGCTGGGATTACAGGCGTGCGCCACCACGCCCAGCACTATTTTTATTTTTGCAGCCTTATGCTTTCATCCCTGAGTGCTGTCATTGTTCTTGTTTTCATACCAATATTTTTCAAATCTATTTAATGTACTACCAAAATGGTAGGATCTGAGGGGGTGACAAAGCAGTCAGATTCTGAGACTGTGCCATGCCCACATCTTGTCCTCAGCCCTCAGGGGTGTCCTGAGCTTTGCTGGCTGGTGCCCTATTCTGCTGCCCTATCCTAATGCCCTATCCTGATGTCCTATCCCAGTGCCCTCATGTCTGTGCCTATTACCAATCCTAGTTCCTGTGCTTATACTTGTTTTCTTCTATTGTGTATGTGTCTCAGGGGCACTCCAGGCACCCAGTACTATGCCTAGTTATTAGAGGGTGCTACACTACTATTTGTTGAATGAGTGACATTTTCAAATTTCATTTCTGGACAAAACTCCTGATGGTGTCATGTATTTTTCCAGTTTCAAAGTTTCATAACATTTCAATCTTCTAGTTTCTTTGGGTAATGAGAAATACTTCAGGATGTGATTTTCTAGGCAACTGAAAAATTTCCCTTAAAATATCAAACCTTGTTTATTTTGGACATTATCTTCTAAAACATAGTGAAGTTTTTTCTGTGCTATTAAGTGACTAGAGGTAGAAGTACCAAATATGCTGCTGGATGATCAGCATCAACCTTAGTTAATTTGTTTTTTAAAAATAATACTTGGGGGGCTGAGTTGGTGGCTCAGTGGCAGAGCGTTTGCCTCACACGTATAAGACACTGGGTTTGATCCTCAACACCACATAAAAATAAGTAAATAAAATAAAGATACTGTGTCCATGTGTAACTAAAAAATATTTAGAAAAAAATAAAAAAATAATACTATGGGCTGGGGATGTAGTTCAGTGGCAGAGCACTTGCCTACCATGGACAAAGTCCTGGGTTCGATCCTTAGCACCATAAGGAAAAAAAAAATGGTGAAAATAATGCCTTTACCCTAAGCCATAGTACTGAAATTGCAAGAAGAAGTTCCTTACTAAATGGCCCATGACTGTATTGACAGATTTAATTCCTTTCTGTGCTATTGGACTGCAAGTCTCATGTCTGGGTGCTGTCAGCAGCCCCTACTTCCTTCTAATTGATCCTTCACAAGTTGACAAAATAAGAACATTTAAAATATATATATGCAGAGTCAGAGTAAAAAGACTCTGAGTGCTATCTTGAAACACACTTTCTGAAAAAGTGTTTGAGGTTTCGTGTATGCAAATTGTGACATATTTCCCTCCCCCCATTGCTCACTAGTCATCCTCATGACTAAGACTGTGAGAGACTGGCTTTGTTGCTATCCACCATCAAGACCTAATATAGCTGGGATCTGTTTTCAGGTCAGTGGTAGAGGGCTTGCCTAGCATGTACAAGGCCCTGGGTGAAAGAAACAATACAGTGTTTCCATAATACCAGAACTAAATACAATTACTTACATTTCTGGTTTCTTTTCTCTTACTTAAGAGGTAATTATATACAGGTTTCCCAAGTAAAATTCTTTGTATTTATTCCATTAAGTTTTATTTCACTTTCTCAGTTTTATAATTGGAAATAGGCTGATTAAAAATAAATTGTTAATGTGATTGGTGGTATTTGTTAATTAAAAACTAAAGTGCACTCTGATTCATTAATAGTCATTATGTTGTTTTTAAAAAAATACTACTTATATAGCTTTTAGAAAAATGTAGAAGTCATATAGCACATGACAATCAAGGAACATTAAAAGCTTTTATTTGGTATCTTAAAAGAAACTATAACCCATTGATTCTTATTATTTCTATGGGAAGAATATCCAGTAATAACAAAAATACCTTTGGATGGAGTCCAACTTTCCTCCTTTCCCCTTCTTCCTCCTCCTCCAGGTATGACTCTGAATCATCTTTGTTGATCTCGCATCCCGTGGGTCTTTTCTCCTTTGTGTTGGAAGGGTGGCTCAACCTTGGTTTGGTGAATGAAAACCTTGAGCTTCTATGTTATTTTCAGTTCAGAGATCCTGAACTTCCTTTTCTTTGTAACTGAGATTTCCTCTCTGTTCCTCGGAGGCATCCCAGATTAGGTTATAATTTCTGCTTTTACTTTACTTGGTCCAGAAATGCCTCTGGCAACGGATACTCCTACGTTCTCTAGCAGAACACAGGCTTCAGGGAAAGGGTAGTGGTTCTGAATTTCGTACTGATAGTGACATCCAGGAATGTTCAAGGTCAAGAAACTGTATAGGATCACTGCACACGGAACTTTGCTCATAGGACTGTGCCACAAAGTTTAGAACAGTGCTTCCCCTGTCTCATGACATCATGTAGGTGGAAACCGACAACATGTAAATGTGTGGCAGAGCAGGCTACCTATGAGTATCCTTTTATTTCAAGCTCATTCCTTCTGTTTTATTTCTTTCTCAAACAAGTCAAAATGCCTAAAGCCTTCTTCATTAATGAGTTAAGCAAAGAGTTCCCTTCTATGGCTGCCTCTTGGGGAAACCACTTGGTTAAAAATGGATTCACTCTCATTGAAAGGACCAGAGTTTTAGCTAGCAAGAATCTATGCCATTTCCCCAGCTTCGTTGATCTAGTTCCTGTTTTCTTCTGGATAATTTGAATGGCATTAACAATAAAGTATAAATATTTTCATCTTGTCTTTCTACTGAGCAGTGGCTGGGGCTGAAATCTCTGTGATCTTGCTTCATTTTGCCTTGTGGTTATCCTCTTTGTCATAGCTCAAAGTTTCAGACCTGCCTTTATAATCCAGGTTGCTGTAGAGCAAAGAACTCCATTAATATTTTCTTGTTAGGCTTGAAAACAATTAGAACAGCAACTAGAAAGAGTTAAGAGGACCCCCCAAACCCTGGAACCAAACAGACATCACAGAACAGGGATAGCAGGTAAAGTGGTTGCTATAAACACTTTCTCTTGAAAGCTGTGTCTTTTCAATAAACACACTGTTAGGCCCTAGCAAAATATTTCCAGTTGACTTCATGGGTGGTGCACTGCTAGCTGTTAGCTCATGCTCGGTTAAATTTCAAATGTCAAAGCTCATTAATAGTGATTTTAGCCAAAGACAGCTTGTAAGGAGCTGTGCCAACTTAACTTCCTCAAATAAAATGAGAAGAAAGATGACCATTTAACATTGCTTTTCCTCCCTCCCTCCCTTACCCCTACTTTCTTCACCTCCGCTTCAAGTTTATTTTTGGTTTTATTGACAGTAGGTTTCAAGTTTATATTCCACATTTCCCTTAATTTGCCTTGTCCTTTTATCCGCCCCCCACCCTTGGGAAATAGGCCTATTACAAAGGTGTTGCGACGTTCCTTTGAGTTTTAGGAGGAGTGTGTTGTGTGTTTGAAGTAGGCCTGGAGGAGTCTGTGAGAGTGTTAAGGCAGAAGGTTCAGCTTTTGAGAGAAACACACTGTGATATGATTATGTGCTCAGATGCCTGTTTTCCAGCCCTGTCTGAATACAAATGTAAAAGGAGATTCCATTTACACAATAGTGGTGTTTCAAACTAAAATACTAGTACTGGAAAGCATCCCCATTATTTGTAATGTGGCCAGTTCTCACCACTGTGGTTACCTGGAAAACTAAATGAAAAAAAATTTTTTTAAACCTGGTCTAAATTTACTTATGCAGTTGCCACTGTGACTGCACCCAGCTTCTGTGTTAAATTTCATAACAAACTAATTAATGATTGAGCTACCGATAACAAATTTGAGATCAATATGGCATCCTTTTTGATTTGGGATTATTTTTAGTAGCAAACTTTACTGTGCTTCCTGTCTGAATTTTCAAAGGCGCTGTGCACTGAATAAGCAACGCCTGAGACTTTGGCATATGGGGCGCGTGGCTTCAGGAGTCCAGGCAAATACTTTGGGTGGTTGGTTCCTGAGTAGATGTTTTGGAGTCTCTCTGTAGCTTCAGTGCTTTTGAGGAATTTGAGCTTGGGTTGAATCAAGATTTTTGTGTGATTCTAATAGAGGTAGAGGAAGAGTATAGTGGGAACAGTGTGCAGGGTAAGTATTAGGAATCCTATTGTGGCAGAAGAGGTTTATAGCACTTCCCTCTTGGGGCCAACCATTGATCTCAAATGGAGGTTATGAACTTGTGGCTGTTTTTTTTCATTTTTTGACAGAAGGAAGGAAATTTTATCCTACCCCAACAATTTGTTTAGATTTCAAGAAACTGACTGATTTGTATAAATGCTTCTGTGCTACTAAAGGCCATTACTTGTGAACAGTCCATTACCTTGATATTAAAATGAGTCAAGTTACTTTGTTCAAATGGACTACATTCAGATATTATTCATAGATTTCAATGATATTTCACTCAAAGATCAATCTTTTATTAATATTGGGACCATACTGAGGAGACTGAACTGTTCAGAATATTAAAAGTTTATGTGTTTCTTTGAAAAGCTTTAAGTATCTTTTAGGTATTTCTGTGAGTAGGATCTTGGAGGCATTCCTAAAAATACTACCTTTTAGTTTTTATTTTTATCTACTTTCTTCTGTAAATATCCAGATTTTGTCCTTCTAAGAAAAGAAACAAACCTGTTTGCAGTGATTGGCTTACATGTTGGTCTGTTCTCAACAGTGAGCTTCCTAAGAACAGGGAATTGTGTCATTTATCATTTTGTCCTCAAGGTCTGGCATAGTACCTGGCCCAATAAATGTTTATTGGTTGAATTTAGTAAAATTTCATTAATTGATACACTAACAACATTATGGTTGAAATATTTAACTTAAGAGAAAAATCAATTTTATGGACTCTAACACATTAATTATCTGCATGCAAATAGGGGCTGCAAATTACAAATAAGTGCTATCAATTTATTGAAGCAGTTCTGGAGGCGTTCTGCTGGCAGACCCAGTGCCAGCAGTTTGTTACGCCTGAATGGATATTTTTTATAGTCTTTTAAAAAACATTAAATAATTTTAACAGAGGACAAAGAAATTATAGGATTCTAAGCAGGAAAAAGCCTTTTAGGAGTTATTGAAACTCACTGTTGCTCCTGTTCCACATAGTCATAAGGCTGGCCAAATGTGTTAATTTGGTCTAATTATTTGGTAAGTGCCCACTATGTGCCAAGTATTGTGCCAGTGACTGGCAATGCCCAGTTGACCACATGTCACCTCTGACCTTGGAGAACTTAGACTCTAGCAAGGTAAAACATTGAAATAACTATGGAGCACAAAAGTAGTAAGAGTAGAATTCAGGGCAGACAGAGGGACAGATAGCTTCTCAAGGGCCTGAGAATGTCACCTTGGGGAGATTTGAAATGGAGCCATTTAAAGATTCTCTCAAGAGAAGGAGCATATGTACCAGTGTGGCCATGATGTGTTATTACAGCTGAGGATGGTGCCTTATCTGGTGGAGGCTTAGGGAAAAGGCATTGGAAATCATCTCTCATCTAGGTGCTAAATCTGTATATCCTAAGTGTGTGTGTGTGTGTGTGTGTGTGTGTGTGTGTGTGTGTTTGTAGAGAGAGAGAAAGAAGAGAAGGGAGAGGAAGAGAATGAATCAGGTATCAGGTTATTTTTTCTTTTCTTTTCAATATTATTTGTTCTTTTAGGTATACATGTGAATCACGTTAATTTTTCTAGGAAGAAAATATTAGCAGTAGGGAAGAGAATGAAAGGGTGTGAGGAGACTGGAAGGAGGGAGACTAGAGTGGCTACCACATCAAATGGTCACTCATTTATTCATTTAGTGAGGTTTTTTTTTTTTAACCCTACTATGTGCCAAGCACTGTGATAAGTTCTAGATGCCTAAACAGAAATACTCTCTGCCCTTAGGCAGCCTGGAGTCAAGAAAATCCAGATAAGAAATGAGAACTCCTTAAAAAAGATAATTAGCACTCCATATGAGGAAAAGGATGAACTCAGAGGCGCTTGTGAGTAATGACCACCATTTGATGACAGTGGATGGATGTCATAGGTGAGGGCAGGAGGGGTTGTTAGGTGACTGTGGTTTTGGAATTGGGGAACTCTGTAACTTGGTTGGTACTGATCACTGAGTAAGTTTGTGGGAAGGGAACTATAACACAGTTTTACACATGTCATTCCTGAATGTTCAACATAACGTATGAATGTCAATGTCAGGCCATTTAGAGTTTAGGAGGGAGTTCAGGTACTCTCTCCTTCTGCTCAGGGTTTGAGATATAGGTGTGAGAACTGGGCTTGCTTGTGTTTGTGGGAGTAGCAAAGAAAAGGACCAGTTCTACCTGTGTTCTAGATTGCCTTCCCTCCCTTCTCCGCAGCACTGGAGATTATAATGGCCCCAACCTTTTTTAAATTTTCTGTTGTTCAGTTAGGTCATCTTCCTCAGTATGCTGTTTGATCTTAAATAAAGAACCACAAACTTCCCCTGACCTTTATCTGACCCCATTTACTAAGTGGGTGTGTTTCTTCTTCCCTCTCAGCCGTGTTTGCTGAAAGGGTAGAGATGTTGGCTGTTTCTGGGGTCCTGACCTCCAGTCTATCCTCCTTATAAGCTTCTTCGCTTCAATAGCCCCTCCATACTGAAACGCCTGGGCAAGGTCTCTCATGACTTCTGACTAAGCAAAAATGGTTGGAAGTCCTCACAGTACAACCTGATTAGAATGTGTTATTCTTGGTGGGCTCCAATAATCTTCTAACTCCAATGCAATCCAATGTAATTTTAAAACCTCAAAATGTATTAAAATTTTAAGACCCCTCTCACCCCCAGTTGGCTTGGAAGCCTGTGATGAAGTGAGATATGGCTCTTTCTCTCTTCTTTCCTTCTTTTTCCTCAGTTCTTAGAAGTCAGTCAGTGGGGATCAGCAGGGCAAAAGGAAACATCCTGTGTGGCAGGTAAACTATCTGGGTGAGGTGTGTAGCTGTTAGCCTTCCCATGGGCCTTTTTATGGGTTCATCAGATATCCTTGCTGGGGTATTTTGTTTCTAATTTTCTCTGACTGGCAATCTCATAGTTTTCATAGTGGGAGCTGCTCTCTAGACAACCTGATCTGCCTCTTGGAAAAGCTCCCTTTCAGTCACACCAGATCTGTGCCCTTTGGTGAGATCCCCATGCACCTTTGTCCCTCTAGAAGTGGCACGTAGCTTGCTCCCAAATCAGGGCTCTCTTCCCTCTGCTACTAGGCAAGGACAGCTCCAGCCAGGCTCTTGCCTTCAGATGTTCCAGGTGGGAATCAAACACTAGTGCCTTTTCCAAAAAGCTGTCCCAATCGGCTCCCTGGAAGCTCCTCTCACTTGTCTTAAGTGCACCTGGAAAGAACACACCACTACTTACCAGGCATCTTGAGGTAGTGTGGGCTAAGGACTACAGCAGTAGGTGCAAAGCCCCTGGAAGCACTAGAGCTGTGGTGTGGGGGGTAGCTCTGTTTCAGAGTGAAGGAATGCTAGTAAAAGCTTTACAGAAAGGGCTGACCTGGTGTTTTGAAGCATGAGTTTGCCTGGTGGAAAGGGTCGAGAACCTCTGCTAGATTAGGTAATAGCAGTAATCAAGGTAGGGGATGTGAAATAGCAGTGTCTGAAGACTACAGGTGATTTCTATGCACTTTCACACTCGGGCCAGGGAGTGATGGAGAGGTGAACAGGGACTCAGGCTTGGGGCTTGTAGATACACACATGCTCACAGACACAAAGTGTATAAACCCACATTCCACAGGCACATGTTGAGGGTTTCCTTTTTTGTACTTTCATTCCTTCACTGATATTGGGAACTTGAAAAACTCATTTAACCTCTCTTTCAGTGTCTTCACTGAAAATGAAAAAATGTTGTTACATAATTTCTCAATATTAGGCTAGGTTCTATAAAGGCACTGAATAAGCTGGGTAGGTTTTGAGCTTAGTCCGTTCATCTCTTAATGAACATTTACCGTCTTTATTACTTAGAGAATCAGGCAAAGTTTCAATCGTCTATCACTATTACAGTGTCTTCATATGTTCTTAAATTATTCAGAATGTTTAGAATGTTAATGTTTTAAACTAAGCACGTTTTAAGTTTGCTTTGGTCTGTCCATGTGATAATCTTAAAGACTTGTAAATTGGTTGCCTATAATGAGAAGGAGGAGAGAGTAAGAAGGAAAGGTTTAATTTTTTCTAATGACAAAGAAGTAATGTGAGATTCTTCTCACCACCACCTATTGATTTTTTTTTTTTTTTGGTACCAGGGATTGAACCCAGGGGTGCTCAACAACTGAGCCACATCCCCAGCCCTCCACCCTTTTATTTGAGACACAGTCTCTCTAAGTTCTTAGGTCCTTGCTAAATTCTAAGGCTGGCTTTGAACTTGCCATCCTTTTGCCTTAGTGCACCTAGCCGCTGGAATTACAGGCATGAGCCACAGGCCCAGCTTACCTATTGATTTTCTAAAATAAAACCCAAAACTGCTTTGGGTAGATCTCAGGCAGGGGAAATTTCAACTGGAGGAGGGGTATTAGAAAATGGTCAATTAATTGGAATTGGGGAATGAGAGAAAGCTGTGCTATGTGCTTGCCAGTTTTTTTCTTGGGCTCTCTTGATGTGTGTTATCCTTGGAATATAGATACTACTTCACCAAGACAAATTCTAAAAGGGAAAAAATCACTTTGATTTTGACTTTTGTCCTGGCTCTACCCTTACTCAATGCATTAAGTAATCTTGTAACAGTCACTTAGTTTCACATTAATAAAATGAAGTATTGATTCAAATATCTGAACTTTCATTAGTTTTGAAGTAATATGGGGGGCATGTTGGAAGCTGCATTTCCTCCCACTGGGAAAATGGGGATAGAAGTTTCTATAAGACAAAGTCTATCCACAGGAATAATTAATCCTCAGCAAGTTGGGTAGTTGATGTTGGGAAAATTCAGGGAAAAGACGTTGTGCACTCATTTCTGAGAGGTGTTGGGGCCTCCGATGCTTTCTATAATGGCTCACTGAATTAGCTTGGACTTCAGTCCTTGCGCTATTGATTAAGGCTTATTTCATGGGGGTCTCTGTGGCTCTTGAAATTCAAAACCATGAGGGGATTTTTGGTGATAAAACTATGCCTGTGGATTGTTTGGTATTTGCCAAGAGTTCTGAGTTTTGTGCCCTAAAAGACACATAATAGGAAACGTTTTTCCAGTGTTTGTATAAACTTACATGTGTATGTTTTATGCCTATGTTTATACATTGTGTGAAGAATATACAATGAATTCCAGGTGACTCTAAAGCAAATGATAAAAGTGCATTTTGCTGTCTGGAAATTATATTGAGCTTTATGAATTTTTAGAAGGATTTTGAAAAAATTCACTTTACGAATTTTCTCTGAAGAGTTTACTGCAAAGGAAAATGAATATATTTCATTAATCTTATTTATCAGCAGTGTGAGCAATAAATTAGACATATATATATTTTAAAAAATCTTCAAGTACATTGCTTTGATATACTACATATGTGATATTTGATTTTTGGATGTTTTACTTGTTATCACTGGAACATTTAAATTATGTCACCACCTTCTTGCTGCTTTTTCTTATATTGATAACTGGCATATGGAAATTTGAAAAAATAAAATACAGATAGTTTCAACCTCATGTCAAAATGGCATGTGGTTTTGATCCTGAGAGTGGAGGGTTTCCATCAGACTGCTCTATTTGAAATATCTGGGTCTATTTCCTTCTTTGCCTGGACTGCTGTTACTGGTAGTTGGTGTTATTCAATTATCTCTACATTTTAACCTTGGCATTTACCTCTAATGCTGCTCAACTCAGTAAGTGATTCATTGCACCTGGGACAAATAAACAAGGTTTGGTGGAAAAGGGACAATGTATGGCAGATGCATTCAGATTAAAGGGAACAATAGATTTTAAAGTGGTCTCTAAGAACTTAGAAATGCAATTACATTCATGAGTATAGGGGTAGGTACCACACTGCCTGATTCATAGTGAGTACCCAGTGAATGTTCACAGAGGTGATGGTGATTGTGATGGAGATGATTTTAACCAACCTATAATTGGAGAAAGGCATCTGCCCTGCAATGAACAGGCAAGCTCCTTCAATTCCAGATTCCTGAGATTTCATCCCAGCTCCAAAACACAGCTTTCTGGGTTTTTTCATTCCTCAAATCAGACTAATAATTTTGTGGCATTCGCATTAACAGAATAATCTTGTGCATTATCAAAACCAGGAAATACATGCATGAATATTTAATAATACATGACGCTACTTTCAGGAGATCTGAAAACTTAAATTAACATTTCATTTGTTTTTCCTAAAAATTGCATAAATCTCTCTTCTGAAGCTTAAGTATATAGTGTGGAGAAGTGATTTAGTCAAGGCCAGTGAAGATGCCAGGTGCAGGATGGATTTCTCTGATTTCTAAACTTGGTTTTCCCATGAAGTGAATTACCCTTTCTCCCTCCCTCCCACCCCTCTTTCCTTCTCTTTTCCTCCTTCCTTCCAAGGAAGGGAATTAAAAAGTCAAATCCTCTTCTCTCCTTAGGAATCAATGTTTGTGGAGAAAGTAGTGCTATTAATACCAATTATACATAAATACCATTCTCAAAAATGGAGTCAGAATATGGACTTTCAAAAATTCTCAGTTTCTCCCAAAGGACACATATCATGACTGTGTTCAGGATCAGGAGATTTCACAGCTCTTCGGCCTAGATAAAGAGAGGTTCTAGTGACATAGAAGTTCTTGTGGCATGAGCTGTATCTTTAATAGTTATAACTCTTCCTGAGTAAATGGAAGGTCTGCATTTGGTCTTCATTTATACTTCTTGGCATCTTAAAGAATTTTATGTTGTGTGTCCTGTGTGTGAAGAGTTGTTTCTGCAGTGAGAGAATCTGCCTTCTCTCTAGTAATGGTCTCCCAATGTGATCTTGTTGTCATCTCCCCTTTAAGAGACATTACTTCAATGAAGGAGGAAAAAGAAATTGTGTTCTCTGTGAAAATTGCTCCCCAAAGAAGGCCATTATGGTTGCACATTGGTTTTCTATTGCTGCTTAATAAATGACCACACTCTGGCAACTTAAAATCGTGCCTATTTATTATGTCACCATTCTGTAGTCAGAAGTCTGGGCACAGTGTAGCTGATTTCTCTGCTCAGGATCTCACAAAGCTTAAATCAAGGTGTCAGCCAACTACATTCTCATCTGAGGCTCAAAGTCTTCCTCCACACTCATTCAGGTTGTGTGCAGAACTCAGTTCCTTGAATCTGTAAGAATTAGGTGCCCGTTTTCTGCCTGGCTGTTGGCTAGGGACCACTTTTAGCTCCTAAAGGCTGCACTTGGGCTACAGCCACATGGTCCCCTCCTAGGCACATGGAAATTTGCCTTTTTAAGACCAATGGGAATCTCTTTTAAACACTTACCTGCCTAGGTGAAGTTCATCTCCCTTTTGAATAACTCAATCAACTAATGTCTATAATGAATTACATTTGCAAGACCCTTTTACTACTGGCATATAACACAAGCTAATTATGGGTATGATATCCCCTTGTATTCATAGGCTGTACTCCCACTAAGGAAGAGAGAATTATAGGGTGTGTGGACTGTGGGTGAGAATCCTGTGGGGAGCATCTCAGAACTCTGCTTAATATAGGTAGTATGTTAGAGGGTTTGAGAAGGTCACTCGGCCTCTGTGAAAGTCAGATTTCTGCTAGCATTACAGAGATCTGCTCCCTGTCTTCCTGGACTCTACATATTTCATTTAGGCCCAGGAAATGGACCTATCTGGATCAATTCTCTCCTGAAAGACTTCACTGGGACTCAGTTGGCTCCAATCTTCCTTTAAGAAACTGAGATCTGGGGTTTCCCATAAGGGGCTCCTTTCATGAGGTAATCTGAAATCTTAAAAGGATACGCAGCGCTATATTCAGTTTTCTCAAGGTTATGGCATGTCTGATGTTAACCAGAAGCCTGGGAGAAAACTTGGTCTTGTTTGGTTTTGATCCAAATGTAAGGAACTGTCATGGAGTAACCTGAGACCCAGAGATGTGTCTAGTCAGCTTCTTGCCTTCTGTAAGCTGTGGACACCACTCCTACAAAGAGGTGGGAAAAGAAGAAAAAGGAGGAACCACCAAGGGGACCCAATTTGTTTGAGATAATCAGAGACCTACCCATTCTCCTAATTGATTGTTCACTACAAAGTAGCTTGACACTTCTTTACCCTGGGAGCTAAATATAATCAACTTTTGTTTGTTTCTATGAAAAAAAATTTTTTTCTTTTACCCTTGAGGAGATCATTATTTCTATTGTATGAAGATGGTAGCCCAAACATTAGAAGTAATTAGAGCAGATGGCAGTGAATGCTTTTATGGTAAAATACACTGATGCTTATAAACTGGTTTTCATTCTTTGGGCTTCTTTCTTTCTTTTTTTTCCTCTGCCATGATATATTCATTTTGCTTCCCTTCAGGTATAAAGGGGAGGAAAAAAAGAAAAGGAGGGAAAAAAAAAGGTTCCCTTGGTGTATGAGACTGAGAAGCTGTCAAAGGTTCATAGCAGGGAAAGTGCGCTCCTGTGTATTCAATCACTGAAATTAAGTGTTTTCGAAAGCGGTGCAGTCACGGGTCCATTGCATGGGGAAATAACATGTTGTAGTCCATCACTTAAAATGTTAACCTTGTCTCTTACTAGTGACTAGGAGCAGAAACACGTGCTGCATGCTCGCTGGTTAAATGGCAGTGTGTCAGCTCTGTGAAAAAGGCTAGCATGTATCTGTCAATCTTCTGATTTGACTCTCTGTGTGTGCATGCTTGGGCACCCTTGCGCATGTGGTTGGCATGCATACACACACATTCACACACATACACACACACCTATCCACACTTGCATTTGCTTTTATGTGGCCTCCTGAGACCTGGTTTATTACTTACTAGAAAATAAGAAGAATTGAACCACTTTTCAGTACTTTAGCATACATCCTTTACTAAGATGTTTTTGCTTTCCAGTCCTACAACTGTATGATAATTACTTATTTTTAGTTACAGAATGTTCTATTTTGAACATATATCAATATTAGTAAAGTGTAGATGTATTATGCTGAACATATTATAGTACTATATTGATAGTATGAATCAGAACATACCAGGAGTCGCCTAGCTTTTCTATAAAGAGTTAGATAGGAAGTATTTTAGATCTGGCAGGCCATACTGTCTTTGTCATGAACAGAAAGCAATGAAAACAATATGTAAATGAAATGCTCAGGCTGTGCACCAACATCAAAATACTGTTTGGGCCAGATTTGGGCTGTAAACTGTAGTTTGTGGACTGTTATATGCTACTGATTGTTTCCCTTATTTCTCTTTTCTCTGGCATGTAGAAGACTTGATATCCACTAGGTTTTATGCAGTATACTGCATCAGCAGGAGGGCCATAGCATAGTAGCTTCTCTTCCTTCAGGTCCAGTGCCCCGCCTGTCTTTGCTGCACACACAGAACTTCAAGCGTGATTCTTCTTCAGGGTCATCCTCAGATAACCTCTGGCTCACACTCTGCTTTTCTACTCTAATCCCTTATCAGGGTCACAGACCCACTCACTCAGTATCATATAGTTCCCCCACCCTTGCATAACTGATCAACTTCATCTTGTTTTTTCCTTTCATTCTTTCAAAGCATGCCATGTGTTTTATATATGCATTATCCTACTAAAATATAAGCTCCGTAAGATCAGGAATTTGATTTGTTTTTGCTTAGACAAGTGACTAGGGTATAGTGTGGGCTTAATAAATATGTGTTGAAGGGGGCCAGGAGGAATGAGGAGGAGAGGGAAGGGCAAGGTACTGGTGAATGAAATTGACCCAATTATGTTGTTCTGTGTGTACATGAACAAATATGTCACAACAAATGCCACTATTGTGTATAATTCCAATGCACTAATAGCAAAAGAAGAAAATATTTCTTGAATGCATGGACTCATCTACTTTGTAATTCAGGCAAGGAGAAAAGAGTCTGTGATTATTAAATGAGAAAATACCTGTTCGGTGCATTCAGTAAATCTTAGTCATCATTATTAATTTTTTAGCCTTCAACTTTAAATGGAGAGAGAAGCATCTATGTTTTAAAGTTATGAGGAACAGTGACTCTAAGTAAAATATACAGCAGCATGCCAGGGACATTAGAGGCACTAGCTATCATTATCGTTATTTTCTCCAGCAAGCAGAATGATCCTCAGATTTACAATTCAGAATAAATAATATTAGAGACAATTTATAGACCCAAGTGGAGGAGAAGATAGACTGAAAATCTGTTCTGTTTGCAGACTGTGATAGTCCTCTGGAGTTCTGAAGTGACTTACCTATATGAACCATTGAGCTAGTATCAGTAATCTTTGAGAAATCATAGAGGATAGGAAGCGTATCAAACTAAGAGATAATTCAGTGGATTGCTTCACTTTCTAAGGGGGACAAATAATAAGTTGGAACTGGGCATATGTAGATGGAGAAAAAGGTATTGTTGATATTTCTTTGAGTGTTCAATGATCTGGGCAGTTTGGAAGGGCTTTCTCCTGTTATCTTCCCATCACAAAGAGTTTATAAGTATTGAGGAAAGTGATCACTTAGGGCCAGCTTGAATTTAGTAAGAATAAATTATGCCAAAGTAATTTAATTTCCTTTTTGTTCCCCAAAGAGTTATTCAGTTAATAGGTTAAGGGCTCTATTAGTAATCCTGGATTTGTAGATGGTTGGCTTTTCTACAATGAATATCTTTTGTTTCATAATCAGCTGAAATAATCTCAGCCTATGTTAATTTATCTGTGGTGTCCAGATTAAAAGTAGAAAAAGTGATTTCATGCACCAGATTTCACCTGGAAGGCAGTCTTGACAAGGGTCAGCCATCCAATATCCTGAACTCCCAAAGCACATTGGTTATGTTTTCAATTATTGAACTAATCACACCTTAATTATCTGGCTGTTTGTCTTTTTCTAAATGATAATGGCAGCACCTTAAGAACATGAAGGGGTGGTCACATTTCTCTAGAAGAGATGCCTTTGCATTAGCACATACACAAAAGGTTTGGAATTTTAATTGGCTAACTGGTTTAATATCACTCAACATTATAATGTCCTATTAAAATAGCCAATACTATTAGTCAGGAGATCAAATATTTAATGAATAGTGTAAAGATAATCATTTAACTATTTGTGGAGAGAAAACCAAGAATAAAAAAACAAGAAAAAATGGAAAACTTCATACTAACTTAAATTCCAAGGTAGTTGAGAAGTAACATGCAAACATAAAATGCTACAAATCAAGAATGGATAAGTGCAATTCATATCAGAGTTAAAGAAGGATCCCCTCTGCACAAAATAATGAAGGATCTCACAAAATAAAAGGTAAATACATTTAGTTTTATAAAAATTAAATTAATTTTTCCTGTTGTGCTGACATACAGCTGTAATCCCAGCAATTCAGGAAGCTGAGGCAGGAGGATGGCAAGTTCGAGGCCAGCCTGGGTGGTATGGTTTAAATGTGAGGTGTCCCCCAAAAGCTCATGTGTGAGGCAGTATACAAGTGTTCAGAGGAGAAATGGTTGAGTCATGAGAGCTGTAACCCTGTCAGAGATTAATCTATTTGATAGATTAATAATTTGAATGGATTACTGAGTGGCAAGTGTATGCAAGTAGGGTGTGGCTGGAGGAAGCAGGTCACTGGGGGCATGCCCTTGGAAATTATATTATCCCTGACTCCTTGCATTCAAGCTTTCTACTTCCTGGCTGTCATGAACGGAGTAGCTTTCCTCCACCAAACCCTTCTGCCATTATGTTCTATCTCACCTCTGGCCTAGAGGCCTGGAGTTGGCAAACCATTGACTGAACCTTTGAAACCATGAGTCAAAATAAACGTTTCCTCCTCTAAGATGTTGTTAGCAGTCTTTTGGTTACAGCAATGAAAAGCTGATTAACATGTTGAGTAACTTAGCAAGACACAGTGTCAAAAAGTAAAGAGCTGTGGATGTAACGCAGTGGTAAAGTGCTCCTGGGTTCAATCTCCAGTACACAAAAAACACACAATGATAACTTCTATGTAGAGTATTAAATAAAAGTAAAAATAATTTCAGGTTCACATCAAATTTTTGTAGTTATTAATATATTTTAAATTATGGCATAGTGATTACAAACTCAAATAAAAGTTGACCATTCTTTCAAACATATTTTGGGGTACCCATTCCATGCCAGGTATTGTTGTGGGTACTGGGGATATAGCAGAAAGCCAAGAAGCTCTTGTGAAGCTTCTTTACAATTTAGTTGGAGTTAACTGACGACAAACAAAAACACAATGTATTAGGTGGTGATAAGTACTTTGCAGAAAATAAAGGAGGGTAAGGGGGTAGAGAAAATGTTGGACACAGTGACTTGTCTTTTCCTATTTCCAAGACTTGCATACTGAGCAAGAGGGCATTATGGTGAGGTGTCAAAACAGTTCTTTCTTGTCTTTGTCAGGAAGGAGGCACTGACTAGAGAGATTCCCATAACCCACCTCTGCCACCCCAGCTCAGTGCATATACGCACAAATAGGTCTTTGCTTTGCCTGATGTTTCAACTTGCTGATCAATGACTTCTTTCAAGATGACTCTGGTAGTGTTGCAAGTACATTTAAGGTGACAAGTAAGATTTGCAGACACTGCACATTCCCTGAAGTTCAGAGAAGTGCTGACATTTTGTAAGAAGAAAACAAATTGCATAAGCTCCCAAGCTGAGGCAAGAAAGTTAGCTTTCTTTCCTTTTCTTTCTCCTCCCTCCCTCCCTCCCTCCCTCCCTTCCTTCCTTCCTTCCTCCCTTCCTTCCTTCCTTCCTTCCTTCCTTCCTTCCTTCCTTCCTTCCTTCCCTCCCT